>JAVLUX010000053.1:0-2500 GCA_032164185.1 Moxostoma hubbsi | reverse complement strand
CAGATGACTGATAGATGGACAGATAGAAAGACAGACAGATGGATAGATAGATAGATAGATAGACAGATGATCAGACAGATAGATAGATAGATAGATAGATAGATAGATAGATAGATAGATAGATAGATAGATAGATAGATAGATAGATAGATAGACAGAGAGATAGATAGATATAGATAGATAGTCAGACAGACAGACAGACAGATAGATAGATAGATAGATAGATAGATAGATAGATAGATAGATAGATAGATAGATAGTCAGACAGACAGACAGACAGACAGACAGACAGACAGACAGACAGACAGATAGATAGATAGATAGTCAGACAGATAGATAGATAGTCAGACAGACAGACAGATAGATAGATAGATAGATAGATAGATAGATAGAGAGATAGATAGAGAGATAGAGAGATAGATAGACAGACAGACAAACAGATACATAGATAGTCAGACAGATAGATAGTCAGCCAAATAGATAGATAGATAGATAGATAGATAGATAGATAGATAGATAGATAGATAGATAGATGATAGACAGATAGATAGACAGATAGATAGATAGATAGACAGACAGATAGATAGACAGACAGATAGATAGATAGATAGATAGATAGATAGATAGATAGATAGATAGATAGATAGATAGATAGATAGACAGACAGATAGATAGATAGATAGATTGATAGTCAGACAGACAGACAGACAGACAGATAGATAGATAGACAGACAGACAGATAGATAGATAGATAGACAGATAGATAGATAGATAGTCAGACAGATAGATAGATAGATAGATAGATAGATAGATAGATAGATAGATAGATAGATAGATAGATAGATAGATAGATAGCTATCACCATCATCTCCACACTCTTGCCGAGACGTGACACACCACCTCACATCATCAACAACATCAATGGTGAAATCACACGAGGATGTTCCACGCTCCCTAATGTGCACCTGGTCCACCACCACCACATCGGCCTTCACCACCTCTTCGATGGACTCCACCTGCATAATGATGGAGTACGCGTCTTCGCAAAGAGCCTGAAGGATGCCACGCTGGGCCGCAGCCCAACATCACCGAGCCCCTTTCCAGCGACACCAGGACACTACCGGCCCATCCACCCCTACAAGCCCAGATATGCCCCTTTGACCCCGGTGAGGAGAGACCACAGCTGGACAAGCAATCTACGTCGTCCATTACCCCCAACACACCTACCTGAAGCTCCATACACACGATTGATTCTTTCATCCTGTACATATCAATGCATTTATAAAGTTGACAAATAACCACAAGACAACAATAGATCTTACAGGACAGATATCTGAAGAGTTACCTGTCCGTTGTTCTGGGGATGGTAAGCACTGGAGACAGCATGTTTGATTTTCACTGTAATGAAAATGCTGTTGTTGAGCTGTAGAGAGCTCATCAGTTAAAATTGCAAGACTGGAGTAATTGTAGACAACAACATATATGTAGAGACATATAGTAGAGGGGCAAAAACATAATTAAACCTTTACAAAACTTCACCTTGTTGACAAACTCCTTCCCTTGGCCTGTAATGATTTTCCTAACCATGCCGAACAAGTACAACTTTGCGGTTATTATTGCAGACACCTCAGCTGCTGTCTTAGATTGCATTGGTTCTGCATTCACCCACTTGGTGTACAGGTCGGTCATTGTGAGGACATACTTGTTGTTGCGTGCTGTTTCTGGCAGTGGTACAATCAAATCCAAACCAAGCAACTCCCAAGATCCTTTTACCTGCATGGCACAAAATTAGCATCAGCAAATGCTAGGAAAACTGTACACAAGCGTAAGACTAGTTTGTTAGTCTCATCAGTATGCTAAATTATTGTAAGCAGTACCTTAATGGAATGCAAGACTGGCACAACAGACTGGTAGAGGTGACAAGATCTGAAAAGAAAAACAATTTTTTGAACAAAATGTCTACAAAAATATCCAGTTGATACAAGTTGTGGATGACAATAAATATAACTTCTAATTCAAGGAGGTATCGAACAATTAGACACATTCTTAACAGATACTTGTTAAGAAAAAACAGGAAAAACTAGAGGTAAAAGAAAAAGAAGAAAGTAAAATTAAAGTACCACCATTGTAGTACATTAACGATCCTTTCACACCTTGGATAATTGTAGGCCAATAGTAGACAGCAATAACTATGATCTGAGTGCCTCTGACACCACTACATTATAGTCACTTTTTTTATAATACCCATTTATTAATACCCAGATACGTGAGCTGAACAAGTACAGTTAACGTAGCTTGATATTTTAAACACAATTTTTGAATTAAGCACATGACCCTGGTTGTTCCAGACAATCAGTTCTCTTGTTTCATTATAAAATCTCTAGGTACTTACAGTTACCTTTGATGGTAAAATTCAAAGACGCCCATTTCACCTTCCAACACTCTGTGGGATTATCAGGAATTTCTCCTTTTAAGAGAAATGTTTGAATTTGTACATAAA
>JAVLUX010000052.1:7685000-7940330 GCA_032164185.1 Moxostoma hubbsi | reverse complement strand
AAGTGAGAGATTTTTAAGTGAGAGGCTGTCACAAAACGTCTTTATTTAATGAAACAGACAATAACAATTCATACGCACAGTCAATAGTGAAATATGCTCGTCCAATACAGGCAGCCATGTCTATTGACATTAGGATGCACTTGTCATTTAAAGTCACATAAACAGCAACTTCAACAGTTTTTTTAAGCACACAAAACGTCTAGGTTAAGTATGTAACCTCCATTCCCTGATGGAGGGAACGAGACGTTGTGTCGAGGAAGCGACACTAGGGGTCTCTCTTGAGCGCCGAATATGCCTCTGATCTATGAAAAAAGGGCAATGAGAAGTTGGTGACAGTATTTGCATACCCTGCCCCTGGACATACGGGAATAAAAGCGGGGAAATACGTCAAGTTCATTCAGGATTTTTCTGAGGAGCCGGAAATGGTCCAGTCACAACAGTGGCTCGGCTCAGCGACGTGGCCGGGAGGACACAACGTCTCGTTCCCTCCATCAGGGGGTTACAAACGTAACCTAGACGATCCCCGTCTGTGTCGAATAAGCGACACTAGGGGTCTCTCTTGAGCGCCAAATATGCCTCTGATCTATGAATGTCCGGGGCGGTCCAATTTGAATTACCCCATGCGCTGAGCCGTGTACGTGTACTGCTGACACAGGAGCGGGCAGGTAATTTATGTGCATAAGCGACCAGCTGTGTCAGACTGCGCATACCCTTCCCCAATGCCCCAAAAAAGTCGTCAGAATCATTCTGGTTACCCTAGACAGGGGAACAAGGCGACGCTTGCCAACCTGGGAACAGGCCAAGCCTGGCTGGGCCTCTTTTCTCTCTATGTTTCTCCACATAGAGCAAGAACGGCCGGGGCCGCATCGAGGGAAGGGGTTCTTACCCAGTTTCCTATTGTTTCAGGGGGAAAAGACTCTGTGGAGGCCACATCTGCCTGAAAGGGGGAGGTAAAGGTGGCAAATACATCACATGGGTTTTTAGGCAACATTTGGAACATGGCGCAGTGGTAGATCCAGCCTCAAGGAGAAGGGAGTTGCTACAGCATAGCGACCGGAGGGCAGCTGGGACTGCCTAAGGGAGACGCGGGTCCACTTCGTAAGGCCTGGGTGTGATAGGCTAATGAAATGGCATCCACCACCCAGTGGGAGAGCCTCTGTTTGGAGACAGCGTTCCCTTTCCGCTGTCCACCAAAGCAGACAAAGAGCTGCTCAGAGCATCTGAAGCTCTGAGTGTGGTCCAAGTAGGTACGGAAAGCATGTACCGGACACAGCAACGAAGGGGCTGGGTCTGCCTCCTCCTGGGGCAGTGCTTGCAGGTTCACTACCTGGTCTCTGAAGGGCATGGTAGGAACCTTGGGCACGTAGACCGGTCGTGGTCTTAGGATCACATATGTGTCTGACGGACCAAACCCAATGCGTATTTGCGCAGACCTGCAGGCCAGCTGTCTGCCCCGAGGGGAGCCTCTGTTCGGGCATACTAGTGCGGGCAGTGGGAGGTCTCTCGGGAGGCAAACAGGTCTACCTGGGCCTTGCCGAACCATTCCCAAATCAGCTGGATCGTCTGGGGGGTGAAGCCTCCACTCTCACTGGGCTAGCGTTGTCGTTTTGTCAACATTGAGGTTGCTGGGGATGTGAGTGGCACGCAGCGAATTGAGTCTGCAAGACTGTTGAGATTTGGCGGCAGAGTACCGTGGGAAAGGCATTTGTGGGCCGGGTGACCCAGAGATAAAGGAAATAGCTCTTTTACTGAGAATGTGGGTACGGCAAATGAAATAAATTTAACAAAAGATTCTCTTCCCGGACCTCCACTGGGGGACAGAGTGTACTGCTTACCCCCTCCGGAGCTAACGTCTTGGTCCATGGGTCGAACGTCTCAGGAGCAGCTGGGAGACGGGGGGCGTCTGCTTCCTGTGGTGTGCTCGACGCTGGGGCTGAGAGCTGGGCCCAGGTTGAGGCGGAGCAGGGTGTTTTTTAGCCGCAGGAGGACGCCCTCGGCAGGCAGACGGGGCATGGCCCATGGCGGTAGGCTTGTGGCGGGGTAGGATGTGCGAGATGGCCTCCGACTGCTTCTTCACTGCGGAGAACTGCTGGGCGAAGTCCTCGACGCTGTCGCCGAAGAGGCCAAACTGGGAGACAGGGGCGTTGAGAAAGCGAACCTTGTCGGTCTCACACATCTCGACCAAGTTCAGCCACAGATGATGTTCCTGGACCACGAGCGTGGCCATCACCTGCCCAAGTGACTGCGCTGTGACATTTGTGGCTCTGAGGGCGAGGTCGGTCGCTGAGAGCAGTTCCTGCAACACATCAGGATCAGGGCTACCCCCATGAAGATCTTTAAGCGCCTTGGCCTGGTGGACCTGCAGGAGGGCCATGTCATGCAGGGTGGAAGTGGCATGTCCGGCAGTGAATGACGATGTTGTCCTAAAGGCCTTAGAGGGGAGCACAGGGCGACCCCACCAGGTGGTAGGGTTTCCGGGGCATAGGTGGAGCGCAACAGCCCTATCCATCTGGGGAATAGCCGTATATCCATGGGCCGCTCCGCTGTCGAGGGTAGCGACAGCGGATGAGCGAGTGGCTTTGTGATGAGAGGAGAGGGGTGATCTCCACGAAGACATCAGCTCATTGTGCACTTCTGTGAAAAATGGGACCGGGGGGGTTGGGGGGGGGGGGTTGTGGGTTGGGGCAAGGCTGTGAGCGGCGCGCAGACCCCAAGAACCAGTCATCCCACCGCGATGGCTGTGGGGAGGACGGAGGGTTCCAGTCCAGCCCCACGCTGGCGGCGGCCTGGGGAAGCATGTCCAAAGGCAGCATCCCAGGGGAGTCATCAGCGTCAGACGCCGCGCTCTCCGTTGCAGCGGCGAGCTCATCCAACTCAAGCTCTAGAGGATAGAAAGGCTCCTATTTCCCCGCTTTTATACCCGTATGTCTGGGTGCGGGTATGCAAATACTGTCTGCCAACTTCTCATTGGCCTTTTTTCATAGATCAGAGGCATATTCGGCGCTCAAGAAGAGCTTCTTCGACACAACGTCGAAGTGAGCGACAGACGGGGAACATTTGTTTAATAAAACAAACAGCCAAATTGTCAAAAAACATTACAATAACAATTTGAAACTCATATACAAACGTGTCAACATATCTATAAACATGATGTCTGTTTACATTAGGTGACACTATGCGTTTGACACACACACACACACACACACAAACCCAAACAACACACACAAACAGACCCACACGCAATCACACACAAAAACACAAACAATACACACACAAACACACACACACATGCACAAACACTCAAACACACAAAAACACACACAAACAACACACACACACACAATTGCACACAGAAACACACACACACAAACAACACACACACGAAAATTGAAAATGACACTAATGTCCCATATATCTTCCCATAACAGGGTGGACATATACCACATATGACTAACACCACAAAAGAAAGGAAAACATAAATAAAACAAAAGAGTTACACACTTCAAACAACTCTGTGTGTGTGATATCATTTCATAAGATATATCTTCAATTTAAAGGTCATAGTATCATGACAAAACAGAGTGGACAATAAATCAAGGGACACTGTGAGAATGTAAAACTAAACTCTTAATTGCATTATTAAATTATTAACCACTTATTTTTGTCAAAGATGTTCTTGTAACATATACGCTCAGACACAGGAGTAGTGTTAAACCCGGAGGTTGTGTTTATTCAAATAAGAGTGTTAAGGGAAGGAGATGAATATCATAAGTGGGTGGAGCTTGGGCTGACTTCACTGGAGTGAATGCGCGTGGAGCTGGAGAATGAGCGCGGAGCTTGGCGTGACGTCACTGGAGTGAATGAGCGCGGAGCTTGGACGAGCATGGAGCTTAGGCTGACGTCACTGGAGTGAATGAGCGTGGAGCTGGAGAATGAGCGTGGAACTTAGGCTGACGTCACTGGAGTGAATGAGCATGGAGTTGGAGAATGAGCACGGAGCTTGGCGTGACGTCACTGGAGTGAATGAGCGCGGAGCTTGGACGAGCATGGAGCTTAGGCTGACGTCACTGGAGTGAATGAGCGTGGAGCTGGAGAATGAGCGCGGAGCTTGGCGTGACGTCACTGGAGTGAATAAGCACGGAGCTTGGACGAGCATGGAGCTTAGGCTGACGTCACTGGAGTGAATGAGCGTGGAGCTGGAGAATGAGCGCAGAGCTTGGCGTGACGTCACTGGAGTGAATGAGCGTGGAGCTGGAGAATGAGCACAGAGCTTGGACGAGCGTGGAGCAAGGGGTGACGTCACTGGAGTGAATGAGCGTGGAACTGGAGAGTGAGCGCGGAGCTTGGCGTTACGTCACTGGAGTGAATGAGCGCAGAGCTTGGGCAAGCGTGGAGCTTGGGAGATCGTTGAGCTTCCAAGATCGTTGAGCTTCCGAGATCTCCACTGGAGTAAAGGAGTGAAGAGCTTGGGTTGTAAGCACAGGAACGTGGAGATGGGAGGATCGACTAAGGAGCGTGGAGACAGGAAGATAACAGGAACGAAGGAGCGTGGAGACAGGAAGATCACAGGAACGAAGGAGCATGGAGACAGAAAGATCACAGGAACGAAGGAGCGTGGAGATAGGAGGATCGACAAAGGAGCGTGGAGACAGGAAATCACAGGAACGAAGGAGTGAGTCTGTATACGATAAACTATTAACGATAAACGCTTAACGTTTAACGAGACCAGACATAGAGTGAAGGGAGAACAGAGTATTTAACGAGTGGAACGGAAACAAGAGACAGGTGTAGGTGATTAGTGATTATTGAAAAGGGAGCGTGAAGCATAAAAGCAAGGAAAGACAGGGATTTCTGTGACATTACCCCCCCCCCCCCCCCCCCCCTTTTAAATGGGCGACTCGTGGCGCCCAAAGAAAAGAAAGGGAGGAAAACAGAGAAGGAAAGACCCCAAGAGAAAAGGTTAGAGAAAGAGGGGGGTTTAAAGACAGGGAAAGGTTCAGGAGGCCTGGGAGGTGGCCGCAGGACAGGGTCAGGAGGCCAGGGAGGCGGCCTAAGGGCAGAGAAGGAATCAGGAGGCCTGGGAGGTGGCCGCAGGACAGGGTCAGGAGGCCAGGGAGGCGGCCTAAGGGCAGAGAAGGAATCAGGAGGCCTGGGAGGTGGCCGCAGGACAGGGTCAGGAGGCCAGGGAGGCGGCCTAAGGGCAGAGAAGGAATCAGGAGGCCTGGGAGGTGGCCTCAGGACAGGGTCAGGAGGCCAGGGAGGCGGCCTAAGGGCAGAGAAGGAATCAGGAGGCCTGGGAGGTGGCCGCAGGACAGGGTCAGGAGGCCAGGGAGGCGGCCTAAGGGCAGAGAAGGAATCAGGAGGCCTGGGAGGTGGCCTTAGGACAGGGATCGGGTCAGATGGCCAGGGAGGTGTCGTGGAAGGCGGAGCCAAGGAGGACCCTGTGGGCGAAGTCGTGTAAGGCGGAGCCAAAAAAGGTTCCAGGGGTGGAGCCATGGAGAACTCTGGGGACGGAGCCGGAGAAGGTGGAGCCATGGAAGGGTCTGGAGGCGGTGCCGTGAAAGGGTCTGGAGGCGGAGTAGGCGCAGGCAGAGCCGTGGGAGGCGGAGTAGGCGCAGGCAGAGCCGTGGGAGGCGGAGCCAAAGCAGTCTTCAGAGGCGGAGACCTGGGAGTTTCTGGAGGTTTTGAAGGCTCTGGAGGCTTGGAGGGCAAAGTAGAGTCGTGGGAGAGTCGTGGGAGAGTCGTGGGAGGCGGAACCATGAAGGCCCTCTGGGGCAGAGCCGTAGAAGGCGGAGCAGGTGGAGCCGTGGAAGGGTCTGGAGGCGGAGCAGGCGCAGGCAGAGCCGTGGGAGGCGGAGCCAAGGCAGTCTTCAGAGGCGTGGAAGGATCTGGTGACCGAGGCGTGGAAGGCTCTGGGGACCGAGGCGTGGAAGGCTCGGGTGACAGAGGCGTGGAAGGCTCTGGAGACTGTGGTCTCAGTGGCTTGAGAGGTGGAGCGCTGGGTGGCTCGGGAGGCGGAATTCTGGGAGGAGAAGCCGTGGGAAGCTCGGGAGGAGGAGCCGTGGGAAGCTCGGGAGGTGGAGCCGTGGGAAGAGAAGCCATGGGAGGCTTGTGAGGTGAAGCTCTGTGAGTAGGAGTCGTGGGAGGCTCGGGAGGCGGAGCCGTGGAAGGCTCGGGAGGAGGAGCCGTGGGAGGCTCGAGAGGCAGAGCTCTGAGAGGAGGAGCCGTGGAAGGGTCGGGAGGTGGAGCCGTAGGAGTCTTGAGAGGCGGAGCTCTGAAAGGAGGAGCCAAGGGAGGCTCGAGAGGCGGAGGAGCCGTGGAAGGCTCTGGAGGTGGAGCTCTGAGAGGAGCCATGGGAGGCTCGAGAGGCGGAGCTGTGGGAAGCTCTGGAGGCGGAGCTGTGGAAAGCTCTGGAGGCGGAGCTGTGGAAAGCTCTGGAGGCGGAGCTGTGGAAAGCTCTGGAGGCGAGGAAGGCTCAGGAGGGAGTTGGGAGGAAGATGTCCGCTTCCTTCGTTATCTCTTTCCAACAGGGGTTGAGGCTACAGGCGCTGGCTCTGGGACGGTCGAGGCTACAGGCGCTGGCTCTGGGACGGTCGAGGCTACAGGCGCTGGCTCTGGGACGGTCGAGGCTACAGGCGCTGGCTCTGGCTCGCTGACCGTGGCAGGCATGGGCTCTGGCTCGCTGGCCGTGGCAGGCATGGGCTCTGGCTCGCTGGCCGTGGTCGCTACTGAGGACTGCAGTAATGAAACTACCACGGGTAACAGGATAGGGAGAGCCTCACTCAAAAAATTAGTAAGGGCATTAGAAGGCCTGGAGCATCCGCTAATACCCTCTAGGATCGGAGCGAAGACTGGTAACTTAACCATGTCCGGGAAAAAGGGCAGAGAGGGTAAATGGAGGATAAGGGTGGTAGCAACATATTCAACCAAGGAGAGGTTCCCTACCTCAGGCAGCATCATGGGCCGATGGAAATTTAACCCCATACCGAAGATGGGTTTGAGGCGGAAATCAGAAAATCCAGTGATGGCTGCGAGGCGAAGGAATTTGGTTGAATACTCCAGAATGGGCAGATCCTGTCTGAAGAGCTCAATGAATGAACTTGTTGGGTCCATATTCGAAGTTTTTGTATGAGGTCTGGTCTTCTGTAACATATACGCTCAGACACAGGAGTAGTGTTAAACCCGGAGGTTGTGTTTATTCAAATAAGAGTGTTAAGGGAAGGAGATGAATATCATAAGTGGGTGGAGCTTGGGCTGACTTCACTGGAGTGAATGCGCGTGGAGCTGGAGAATGAGTGTAGAGCTTGAGCGTGGAACTTAGGCTGACGTCACTGGAGTGAATGAGCATGGAGTTGGAGAATGAGCGCGGAGCTTGGCGTGACGTCACTGGAGTGAATGAGCGCGGAGCTTGGACGAGCATGGAGCTTAGGCTGACGTCACTGGAGTGAATGAGCATGGAGCTGGAGAATGAGCGCGGAGCTTGGCGTGACGTCACTGGAGTGAATGAGCGTGGAGCTGGAGAATGAGCGCAGAGCTTGGACGAGCGTGGAGCAAGGGGTGACGTCACTGGAGTGAATGAGTGTGGAACTGGAGAGTGAGCGTGGAGCTTGGCGTTACGTCACTGGAGTGAATGAGCGCGGAGCTTGGGCAAGCGTGGAGCTTGGGAGATCGTTGAGCTTCCGAGATCGTTGAGCTTCCGAGATCTCAGCTGGAGTAAAGGAGTGAAGAGCTTGGGTTGTAAGCACAGGAACGTGGAGATGGGAGGATCGACTAAGGAGCGTGGAGACCGGAAGATAACAGGAACGAAGGAGCGTGGAGACAGGAAGATCACAGGAACGAAGGAGCGTGGAGACAGGAAGATCACAGGAACGAAGGAGCGTGGAGATAGGAGGATCGACAAAGGAGCGTGGAGATAGGAGGATCGACAAAGGAGCGTGGAGACAGGAAAATCACAGGAACGAAGGAGTGAGTCTGTATACGATAAACTATTAACGATAAACGCTTAACGTTTAACGAGACCAGACACAGAGTGAAGGTAGAACAGAGTATTTAACGAGTGGAACGGAAACAAGAGACAGGTGCAGGTGATTAGTGATTATTGAAAAGGGAGCGTGAAAAGCAAGGAAAAAAAGGAAGGAAAGACAGGGAGATCTGTGACAGTTCTGGGGGACATGTGGAATAGTTGAAAATGAATTCATTGAAGTATTTGAAAGCGCAAGAAAGAAAACATTTTACTACACTGTAATGCAAAGCATATTATATTTTAGCTCAGAATTACATACATTTAAGACTCAGAACATTTTTACTAAGCCTATCAAAATTGTAATCAGTTTAAAATGGAAGTCTATCTATCAATTATCTCTTCTGGAAAATCCATAAATGGGAGTTGAAAGGGTAAATAAGGAAGGATTGATAACTTCTTTGTTGAAAGTGCAACAGGATCTCCAGTATACTGCATATTTATTTAATGAAAGGTGTACTTGTAAATATTAAAATGATAAACTCTCTTATCAGGATATGTAAATCTTAAATATGCACTTGTTTGACTATTATTCGACATACTCATGTGATCATATGTTGATTTAATGTCTTCTCTTTTCCTCTGTGTTAAAATAATGTTGGAGAATTGATTGATTATGTAAAAAATGTACTTTGACATGCAATACATAAATAAAATGTAAATTTTAACCTTTTATTTATTTTTATTATTAGAATGTTTCCTTTGCGTTTACCATTTTCAATGGAAATCTTTCCAAGGGTGTGGCATAATTTAATTATTATGAAAAAATACAATTTGATTACCACAATTAATTCATGCATAAATTTCAAATGTTTTCAGGTGGTGTTACAACCCACCCACAACAGCACTCTTTGCACTGACTTTAATTTACAAAAGTTTGATTGAAAGTTTTAGACACATAGCACAAGAAGTTTTTACAGACGATTGACTGTGATAGCTCTTCCTGTGAATCTCTTTATGCAGATCTCCACAGCTCCATGATAATAGTGCGAATAAAGGTGTTTTATTGTTTTACTCGATAACATCTCATATTCGTGTTATTGACAGGACACATAAAGGTGACCGGTACTCAAATACATAGATCTTATCTTTGGACAATCAAATACCATTTCATCCCATGATGTTTGTTCACTCAGTGTCATTTCAATTATAAAAGCGGAGTTGTTCATGAAGCGTCACACAATCGACACTGAAACTAAACGCAACTATCTGAAAAACCTGGTAAGTTTTTAATGCAGAACTTTACTCAATCTTTCTTCTTCAAGTACCTCTGTGATTTATCTTTAACATTCACTGTGTGTGCAGTATACAGTATGAGTGCAGACATATTACATTTGCTGCTTATTCATTTCCAGGTTTATCATGGCAATGCTGAGAAATCTTCTGCTTCTTTTCTGTTTATTCTCCCTGCAGAGTGCAGCAGGTAACATTTATGTACCATTACAAAAACTCATTGTCATTCAAGTTGCAAAAATGTGAGGAGTTGTTTAGTAGTGGATAGGAAACTTGCAATATTAATCAATAAAATGTTGTTGGCTGTGAATATTGTAAGACACTAAAGTTTGTGTACTGTGCAGCTAAAAAGTGCCCCTTTGGATGGAAACCTTTTGGAGTACAATGCTACAAATACTTCTCTCAGCAGGTTAACTGGCCAACAGCAGAGGTAATGTTAAAAGTTGTTGAGTGTGGGGGGTGGAATGTTCATTGTTCATGCCCAAACTATCACCAAACTAGATTGCGCAGCCTTAAAGCCCATGGCATCCCCGGGCATTCAAAGACACCCTGGTAGACAAGGGCCCCTGGGCACTGGCCCCATTGGCTTGGTCGGTAATCCGTCCCTGCATAGAAGCACTACAAAATGATGTGATTGCTTCAGAAATTGTGCTTTCATCTCACTGTTGCTTTTGATGATGCCATCAGTTAGGTTTAGGTTTAAGGAAGGGTGGTAGAGAATTAACCTTGAAAACCTCATCTGTTAGGGAGACAATTTAATTGTGGCCATTCCACCTCGAAACTGCCGTGAAACATGTAACAAACCACTGAATGTCTTTTTGCACAAATGTTCCTACACTTAAGTAATTTTCATGAGATCAGGCTAGAAAATAAATAATGCAGGAAATTAATAATGAGGAAAATATTGACCGACCATAAAAAAAAAAATTAAAAAAAAAATTGCTAATTAGGAATTGTTTATGAATAAAAAAAAAAAAATACATAAAAAATACTAATACGCAGTGTCACTAATACTTTTGTGTATCTTTCAGAAAAACTGTCAAAGTGTTGGTGGGAATCTGGCATCTGTGCAGAGCAAATTGGACAATGATTTTCTACTGAGTCTAGTGCCTGTATCCTCACGTGCTTGGATCGGTGGTCATGATGGTGAAATAGTAAGTCATTCTTATTTTAAAATGATGATGAAACAGAAGTCACATTGTGAAGGGACATAAATACATGCGGATAACAATAATGCAATGACTGGATGGAGAAAAGCTGTGCAGTTTTCCTGTTTTCACTCATTAGGATGGTCAATGGATGTGGACTGATGGGTCTGTCTTTGACTTCACCAACTGGGACTCTAGAGAACCGAACAATTACAAAAAACCTGAGAACTGCATGGAGATCAACTTTTACAGTAAGAAAGCAATCTGGTTTCTTGAATCTTTCAATGTTTCTTTATAGTCCTGGTGTTTAGTTTCACATTCAATCGTAATATAAATAAAAAATGTTTTGTACTGTGATTTATAAATTAGCATGCCCTATTTTAATTCAGACACAACTATTAATGTGTATTTAATGTCCATTCAGGTGAACGCCGTTGGAACGATGAGTCGTGTTCAGCTTTAATGAGCTTTATTTGTGTTCAAAGTCTTTGAGATCATTTGTTACTTCATACATTTCAATATTATGGCTGTATCTGCAAAAATAAGAAAAATAAGAATAATTCTGTAACTTTACTTTGAAGACTGTATATCTTTCAGTATATTAATAATTTTTCCAAAAAAACAAAATCTCTGAAAGACACCTAAAATCATTAAAAGCATTGAAAAACAAATCTTGTGCCGTGTGGAGTTAAACTCAAAGTTACATAAAGCATGTAAATATACTGTATATATATATATATATATATGGGTTTCTTCAACTTCAGGCAATTTCATGTCCCAAGTGTTGATTTTTATTAAAAATGAACAGATAACATTTTTTTTCTGTTTTTATATGAAGGTCTTGTTAAAACTGAATTATAAACTTTTTACCAGCCCATCATCATTTATTTTTTGGTACTTTTCAATTACTTTTATGTACAGATTTGACAGTTTTAGCCTTGTTTTACCCAGACTTTCAGTATTATACTATGAAAATTCATTATAAGAAATACAAATTATAGGTTTATTTAAAACTATGATCATCTGAACAAATAGGGAAATAAACATAAACCATTTCAATATATATATATATATATATATATATATATATATATATATATATATATATATATATATATATATATATATATATATATTATTATTATTATTATTATTAATTTTTTCAAAAGTTTGATCAATTCCACCACACCAAACAAATTTTGCCGAAGTTTCTTTTCAAAAGTTTGTGTATTTGTTTCAGTTTACAAAAGTGGTAGTGAAGAGCATGCTTGAGATGTAAAATGAGACAATAAAGTAAATATCACTAGTGATTATTTTTATTGGCTGTCAGACATGAGGAATTTTTTTTTTTTTATATATTTATATTTCTCTAAGAGCCTTCTTGCCACCGCTGTACATCTTAGGGTATCTTAAAGCAGACACAATGGGCTTTTCAGAGATACCAAATGTTTTGTGATTTGGCCACGAGGACTTCCTCTCCTTGATCTTTAAAAATGTTTGACTTCACAATTTAGCACATTTAATGTATGGTGACATATGTCCTGATTTTTTTGTTTGTTTGTTTTTTCGGACCAGAAAAAGAGTTTCAAAATTGGCAAAAAATCTCCTGAATTTGGCTTTGTCTTCATATTAACGTACTCTCTACGGTTCACTGAGTTCACTGGTTTATATAGTCCTGGAGGGCATTAAAGGGATAGTTCCCCAAAAATACAATTCTCTCATCATTTACTCACCCTCATGCCATCCAGATGTGTTTGACTTTCTTTCATCTGTTGAACATAAACAACGATTTCTATATGAATATTACAGATCTGTAAGTCTTAACAATGCAAGTGAATGGATACCAAAATTTAAATGCTCCAAAAGCACATAAATGCAGCATAACAGTAATCCATAAGACTCCTTAAATCCATGTCTTCAGAAGTGATATGATAGGTGTGAGTGGGAAACAGATCAATACTGAAGTCCTTTTTTACAATAAATCTCAACTTTCACATTCTTCATGCATATCGTCACCTACTGTGAAGGAAGGTGAATTTATCATAAAAAAGGACTTAAATATTGATCTGTTTCTCACCCACACCTATCATATCTCTTCTGAAGACATGGATTTAACCACTGGAGTCGTATGGAGCACCTAACAACGAGTAGGCTGCTGGCCCATAACTTTTCAATCTACTGAGGTGATGCACTGTTGAGTAAATTGTGATTATTATTTTATAAATTGTTTTACATGTATAGAGATTCTCTCTAAAACCAAAGCAAAAAAAAAATGTAGCTTCCGACACGATTGGATATTTGCTCACCATATTTTGCACTGTACATTTACTTTGCTGCTAAATGTGAAAATACAAATGCATTTAAATACAACTTTTGCTATTAAACTTTGTGAAAATACTGTGTGTCACACTGCACTCATGTTAGTTTTAAATGCTCTTCCCAGATGCAGGACCATTTAACTGGTTTGTCCCGTAATTATATCAATTGTCTTTGCTGCTCTCAGTGGTGCCTTTTTAACTCCTGATGTCAAATTATTTCAATTAAAATTATTATGTAGGTAAAACATATACTGTACACGATTCTTAGGCTAAAATGTCTAATATCGTATTATAAAGCCTTTGTTTGTTATTAATTTGTGTTATTATAAAGTTTACCCATTTTACTATGAGGGTCATTCCTACAATTCGCTGACATTTCGGCTTTAGAACTCAAAATATTAATTTGCAAGTATCCTTATGTTTCATAATTAACCGTTTCATATGTATCATTACATATTTCTGATGGTTAAAGCTGAATGAATCCCTGGGAAACAATTTAAAGATGTCTACTTTTGTTAGAGGTGCACTCTGTAAGATACAGAAACCCTTGTTATTAATGACACCTGTGGCAGTTAAGTGAACTGCAGCCAGCTGCCTGTTGCTCTAGCTCGGAACAAAACAATGACGTAATGTACAAAGAGACTGAACGTGATTCACCGGCATCATGCTGACAGATGAGGTAGCATAATTAAAATCACACAGTTTTACTATAAACTACAAAATAATATTGAGACTATATATTATTTTTGACAAACCAGTGCTGGAACAGGTCTAAAACAATAAATGTTTTTTTGTTCATTTTTTTGGTTACTCAGAGTTTTTGTAGGAGTTGGTGTTGTACTGGGATCCGGCCGTTTGCTGGATTCCATCTGTAAGATAACGTTACTTAGCGTTGCAGTTTGTTGTCACTGTTGAATAGCGGAAGATTTACTGTCTTTATTACTGTCTGAGTCAAGGCTCTCGGGAGCCTGCAGAAACGTCACATCCTTTGGATTATCCCCGCAAAAGCAACCCGCTCCCTTCGCATGAAAATCAGTCTACAGGTTTTAATAGGTAACCTAGGAAGTCCGGGAAGGGCTAATTTTTAAAGTTGCATAACAAGCAGTTGACACATTGGCAAAAAAGGGTGAATATTACATTTTATATAATGCACCTTTAAATAAATGTTGCAATATATATTGTTTTAATTAAGTAGAGTTATTTTTGGTTGTGTTATGTAGGTATTTTATGTTTATTGTAGAGTCAATATTGTGAAATTACCTGTGACTATTTCCCCACTATATATTCCTGTTGTGTTTCCGATCTGCCATTAACTAAAACAGTGAGTGAAGTAATCACTGCAATCATGGATGAGACAGACTTCTAATGCCAGGAGGTGAAATCCGTTTTAGTGAATCAATGATTTCTGGTACTTTTCTGGTACTTTTCCAGCAACGAACAGGCCTGCTGCAGTTCAATTAAAAAAATTGTATTGCCGGATTATAGAAAAGAAAAAGAGTTAAAAATATATTCATTATAAATATATACATGGGCCCACAGATGCAAATAGAGTGACAGAAAAAAAATCACAAGAGTGTATTTGATATTGAGAATTGATATTTTGAGTTGAATAAGTTTTGAATGAAAGCTTTGAGATTTATTGAAGATATACTGTATTTAATTTACATACTTTTGTTTTAACTCATATTAGTGTACTTTCTGAAATCTGATTTCCTCTTCTTTCACTCTCTCGATGTTGTGTCGAAGGAAGTGACACAAGGGGTCTTCTCGGATGGCGAATCGTACCTCTGAACCTGAGAAAAGGCCAATGTCAAGTTGGCAGACAGAATTTGTATGCTCCGCCCCGGACATATGGGTATAAAGGGAAGCAGGGCAGCGAATGCCAGTTAGAATTTTTCTTCGGAGCTGAATGGTTGTGCAACAAGCAGCTGAGCTTCACTACTGTTCCACTCACCTCTATCAGCGAGAAGAATTGCTGTTGGATCCGCACAGCGCATTTCCAGCTGGCGTCTCTGTCTCTGCACGCTGTGCAGTTCATGCCCCTGGGTGCTTTGAAAGTGCTTTCTTCCTGTTAAAAAAGTGTTCTCCACCTAAAAGAGTCTTTTTTCTCTAGTTCCTGGATGCGGTTGATTTCTCTCCACTTCTGACAGTCATAAAAGCTGCCTCGCGTGCCTGGGCTGCGATCACACGCAGGCAGCATTTTATGTATGGTTCATGTTCTCAGTGCGAGAACATAGCCATGGCAGCATTGCGGTCGCGGCTTTCTTTTGTCATGAGACAAAGCCTCTTCAGCCACCCCCCACGTTGTTCCTTCTTCCCATGGGATTGAGGACGACCCGGGTGGCGATGAGGGTGACTTGGGTATGACGGCGGGCTCGGTTTCGCCGGGTAAATCCCCACGAACCACCAGCCCTCTAGCACACTTGCTTGCTTCCGTCCGAGCTCGGGATTAGTGCGGCTCGCCACGCGGTCAGCCGGCATTCTCCCTTGACCTCCCTTGCATTGCAGAGCGTCACAGCGGTGTCTGATGCTGATGACTCGCCTGGGCTGCCACCTTCGGGTCTGCTCGCAAAGTCTGAGGCTGACGCGCAGATGTCTGCTATGCTTTCCCAGGCTGCCGCGAGCGCGAGACTGGACTGGAGATCTCCGTCCCCCTCTCGGCTACTCGATCGGTTCCACGGGTCATGGCGCCACTCATAGCCCCCCGGTTCTGTTGTTCCCGGAAGTGCATGACGAGCCGAAGTGGTCGGAACCGCCATCCGCTCGTCCTCTCTCACTACCCTGGATGGCGGGGTGGCCCAAGGGTACACGGAGGTCTCCCAGGTGGGCAGTTCCACTAATCCGAGGCAAGCATGTTCTGATCTGCTCAGACAGCACCGCGACGGTAGCGTACATAAATCGCCAACACTCAAGTCGCAGCTCAATACTCACATCCCCGGCAACCACAACACGACGATTGAAGTGCTGTCGCGACAGGTTTCGCACAGCGGAGAGTGGAGTCTCCACCCGCAGGCGGTCCAGTTATTTGGGACTGATTTGGCAGTCTTTGCCTCCCATGACAACTCCCATTGCCCACTCTGGTATTCCCTGACAGAAGCTCCTCTCGGGACAGATGCGCTGGCACACAGCTGGCCCTGGGGGCTGCACAAGTACTCATTTCCCCCAGTGAGGCTTCTTGCATCTGTGCTGTGCAAGATCAGGGAGGATGAGGAACAGGTCATCTTGGTGGCCCCCCACTGGCCCACCCGCACCTGGTTTTTGGATCTCACGCTCCTCGCGACAGCCCCTGCCTGGAAAATCCCCCTGAGGAAGGAGCTTCTTTCTCAGGGATGGGGCACCCTCTGGCATCTGCACCCAGACCTCTGGAATCTCCTCATCTAGCCCCTGGATGGGATGCGGAAAATCTAGTAGATCTACCACCGGCTGTCGTAGACATGATCAATCAAGCTAGAACTCCCTCAACCAGGCAACTTTACGCCCTGAAGTGGCGCTTGTTCACGAACTGGTGTTCTTCCCGAGCCAAAGACCAACAGAGATTCGCAGTTCAGTCAGTGCTTCTATTCCTGCAGGAGAGACTGGAGGGGAGGCTGTTCCCTCCACCTTGAAGGTGTATGTAGCTGCTATCGCAGCCTACCACGACGCAGTAGATGGCAAATCCCTTGGTAAGCACGACTTGATTATCAGGTTCCTGAAAGGCGCCCGGAGACTGAATACTCCCCGGCCTAGCCTGTTTCCCTCTTGGGATCTCTCAGTGGTCCTCCCTGGCCTTCAGAGACCCCCATTTGAGCCGCTTGATTCAGTCGAGCTCAAGGCCCTCTCCTTGAAGACGGCCCTCCTGATCGCATTAGCCTCAATCAAGAGGGTTGGAGACCTGCAAGTGTTCTCTGTCAGTGACACCTGCCTGGAGTTCAGTCCGGCGCTTTCTCACGTTATCCTGAGACCACGACCAGGCTATGTGCCCAAGGTTCCTACGACCCCTTTCAGGGACCAGGTCGTGAACCTGCAAGCGCTGCGTACCTATGTGGACTGCACGCAGAGCTTTAGATGTTCTGAGCAGCTCTATGTATGCTTTGGCGGACGGCGGAAAGGGAACGCCGTCTCCAAACAGAGGCTAGCCCACAGGGTCGTTGATGCTATTGCCTTAGCCTATCATGCCCAGGGCGTGCCCGCCCCCTGCAGGTCCAAGCACACTCTACTAGAAGTGTGGCGTCCTCGTGGGCACTTTGCCACGGCACCTCCCTAGCAGACATCTGCAGAGCAGCAGGCTGGGCAACACCCAATACTTTTGCCAGATTTTACAATCTAAGCGTTGAGTCGGTCTCGTCCCGTGTTTTGTCAGGTCAGACCCGGTAGAACTCGGTAACGCGGCACAACTGACCGGGTGTTCCGCTTGCACCTTGTGCCCTTCACCAAAGTGATCCAGTGTGCCTTCTGTCCCAGGTCAGCCACTGAGCGTCGCTGCCTGGATGTTTTTCCTCCCTAGCCTTCTGTCCTGCGAATTCAGCAGAGCAACTCGTGGTTAGACCCAGTACGAGTCTCAGGACTCTGTATTGGGGTCAGGCTCCACGGGGTCGGGCTCCACTCATACTCCCCGTGATGTATTTTCCGCGGTACGGTCCCCCTGTCGGCGGACCCGCTTTTTCCTCAGGCAGCCCCACTGCCTCGGCCCCGTGTCTGTAGAGTCCCCCCTTTGTTAGGCTGGACCAACCACCGCACCTTATCCCACGTCTGGCTTCACAACCCTCATAGTGTATTTGCCACACAGTACCTCCCCCTGGACTGGGCAAGGTGTGGCCTCTGCAGGGTCTTCCCCTCCTGAAAGAATAGGTAATTTGCGGACCAGACAGCTACCTTACCTCCGGTCTCGCCTCAGCTCGCCTCAGCCCGGCACGCCGGCACCGACGAGCTCTGAAGATGCCTCCTTAGGCCTCTTCCTCAGTCTCTAAGCCGCCCCCTGCCAGGTGCGCAGAACAGGACAAGTGCTTCGAGTTCTCTCTCAGCACCCTAGCCTCGGGACACCTGCTGCTCCTGTCAGGCTCTCCTGCTCCCCCCGGGGAAAGACCGCCTTCCCCGACTTAAGTTGGGCCCCAGCCGCTTTACATTCTATGTAAGAGACATAGTGAGAGAGAAGGCCGCGGCTATTGGACTTGCTCCCCACCTCAGGGGTGCGGGAAAACCTACGGTGGGTATGCAAAACTCTTTGAGGGGGCGTTGGGGAGGGCTACGTGCACTCGGTACAGGTGCCTCTAACAAGCAATAGCCTGCTTTGCACCTGTCCCGACAGTCAAGTAACACGGTCAGTGCGTGGTGTTTTCATATGGACCCCTTGTGTCACTTCCTTCGACACAACGTCGAGAGAGTGACAGAAGGGGAACATCATGGTTACTATTGTAACCTCTGTTCCCCGAGGGAGGGATCTAGACGTTGTGTCCCTCCTGCCACAGTACTAAGACCTACCACTGTAAATGGCCGTGCTTCATCTTTCGGCTCCTCAGTGCTAAATCCTGACTGGCATTCGCTGCCCCGTCAAGTCAAGTCAAGTGGTTTTTATTGTCGTTTCAACCATATACAGTTAGTACAGTACACAGTGAAACGAGACAATGTTCCTCCAGGACCATGGTGCTACATAAAACAATATAGGACAAACACAGAACCACATGAGACTACACAGACTAAATAAAAATACCTATATATTACCTATATAAAGTGCACGTGCAAAAACGTGTGCAAAAGTACGGGACAGTACAATAAATTTCTAACAATGAACATTACAATAGGCACAGTGATAGACAGTGCAGCGCTAACCAGTATACAGTAGTGCAAAAAGATGACAGTTACTAAAAATGCCAAATGTAAACATAACATACTATGAGATAGTGTTCTATGCACATAGCAGTTATTGAGGTAGCAGACAGATATAAAGTGGCAGTTATTAAAGTGCAACTCAGTACACGTGTGTGTGTGTCAAACCAGTCTCTGAGTATTGAGGAGTCTGATGTCTTGGGGGAAGAAGCTGTTACACAGTCTGGTAGTGAGGGCCCGAATGCTTCAGTACCTCTTGCCAGACGGCAGGAGGGTAAAGAGTTTGTGTGAGGGGTGTGTGGGGTCATCCACAATGCTAGTTGCTTTGCGGATATAGTGTTTTATGTAAATGTCTTTGATGGAGGGAAGAGAGACCCCGATGATCTTCTTAGCTGTCCTCACTATCCTCTGCAGGCTTTTGCGGTCCGATACGGTGCAAGTCCCAAACCAGGCAGTGATGCAGCTGCTCAGGATGCTCTCAGTAGTCCCTCTATAGAACGTAGTGAGGATGGGGGGTGGGAGATGTGCTTTCCTCAGCCTTCGAAGAAAGTAGAGACACTGCTGGGCTTTCTTGGTGATAGAGCTGGTGTTGAGGGACCAGGTGAGGTTCTCCGCCAGGTGAACACCAAGGAATTTGGTGCTCTTGACGATCTCCACAGAGGAGCCGTCGATGTTCAGTGAAGAGCGGTCACTCTGTGCTCTCCTAAAGTCAACAACCATCTCTTTTGTTTTGTCGACATTCAGGGACAGGTTGTTGGCTCTACACCAGTCCGTTAGCCGCTGCACCTCCTCTCTGTATGCTGACTCGTCGTTCTTGCTGATGAGACCCACCACGGTCGTGTCATCAGCGAACTTGATGATGTGATTCAAGCTGTGCATTGCTGCACAGTCGTGAGTCAGCAGAGTGAACAGCAGTGGACTGAGCACACAGCTCTGCGAGGCCCCAGTGCTCAGTGTGGTGGTGGTGGTGGAGATGCTGTTCCCGATCTGGACTGACTGTGGTCTCCCAGTCAGGAAGTACAGGATCCAGTTGCAGAGGGAGGTGTCCAGGCCCAGCAGGTTCAGCTTTCCAATCAGATGCTGAGGAATTATTGTGCTGAATGCTGAGCTGAAGTCTATGAACAGCATTCGAACATATGAGTCCTTTTTGTCTAGGTGAGTGAGGGCCAGATGGAGGGTTGTGGCGATGGCGTCATCCGTTGAACAGTTTGGACGATATGCAAACTGCAGTGGGTCTAGTGAGGGGGGCAGCTGGGTCTTAATGTGCCTCATGACGAGCCTCTCGAAGCACTTCATGATGATTTGGTGTGAGTGCAACGGGATGGTAGTCATTGAGGCAGGACACTGAAGACTTCTTTGGCATGGGAATGATGGTGGTGGCCTTGAAGCACGTTGGAACGACGGCGCTGCTCAGAGAGACGGTGAAGATGTCGGTAAGAACATCTGCCAGCTGGTTTGCACATCTTCTGAGCACTCTGCCAGGAATGTTGTCTGGTCCAGCGGCCTTCCGTGGGTTGACTCTACGTAGAGTTTTCCTCACATCCGCCTTGGTGAGACAGAGCACCTGGTCGTTGGGAGGAGGGGTGGTCTTCCTCGCCACCACGTTGTTCTGTACTTCAAACCGAGCATAGAAGTCATTCAGCGCATCTGGAAGGGAGACATCTTTGTCACAGGCAACGGATGTTGTCCTATAGTTGGTGATGGCCTGGATGCCCTGCCACATGCGCCGAGTGTCACTGCTGTCCTGGAAGTGATTGTGAATTCTCTAGGCATGTGCACGCTTTGTGCCTCTGATTGCCCGGGACAGTTTGGCACTAGCTGTTCTGGAGTCGGATATAGTCCAGTTTATTGTCCAGGGAGCAAACATTTGAGAGCAGGATAGATGGGAGAGCCGGCCGGCTAGGGTTTGTTTTTAGCCTAGCATGGACCCCTGCCCTCTTGCCGCACTTCCGCTTTCTCGCACACCACTTACGACGTCCTCTCTCCCGGCCACCGGCATCAGGCGACGACCGAGGCCTCGAGGCCTGGTCTCCGTAGCAAGCCGAGTATGCGTAGCGCCTCCCGCAGTTCATCATGCAGCTTGGTTTTTGCATGAGTCTTATAACTTAGTAGTGTTTGGTGATGGTAGACACGAACACCGGTTGCTCCGATGTCCATGAGCCGCAAAAGTCGGGCTTTTTAAACAAAAATAACACCATTTTGGATCCAGAGTGGCCACTGCGTGCTACCACGCCACCATCTTGGATCATGCCCCGCTTCCCTTTATACCAGTATGTCTTGGGCGGGGCATGCAAATTCTGTCTGCCATCTTGACATTGGCCTTCTCAGGATCAGAGGTACGATTCGGCTTCCGAGAAGACCCCTTGTGTCAGTTCCTTCGACACAATGTCTCATTCCCTCACTCGGAAGGTTACAATAGTAACCATGATGATCTTTGTGTTTACATAAATAAATTGTTATTTATTATTTGAGTGTTTCAGAGTGTGTTGAAGTTGATTTAAGATGGGTTTATACATTTTGGGTACTGATACCAGTGATATGGGGTTTCATTTAATATTATTTAAAGTAACATTATTCAACGGTTAAAAAATATTTTAAGTTTAAGGGAACCCATGGAAGGATAATATCAATTATAAAGAGATCAAACACTAACAAGGAGACATAATAACAAACAAATATATATAAGCATTCAGGTTATGAAAATAGTTTATTTGCCAAACGACAACATGTTTTGAGTGTGGGAGAGCTTGATGTGACTGACCTAACAACAGGTCCAACCTCGGCACACAATTCTTTGAACAAAGCCCTTGACATTCAGAAATGTTTAACCCAAAGTGGGTCCTCACAATACGCCAGAACAGTTTTGAGTGCGGGTGCTCCCAGATATGCGCAGGCTGGTGGAGCGTGGGCATAGTAGCCCATTTCAGCCCTCTTTATATCAGATATTACTCTTATTACGTGGTGTCTCCTGGCAGCATTTAATATAAGAAGGTATAATTGTTCCAATCCTGCAAATAAAGTAATTCAGCTGCTCCATTGTGACAAGGTGGGCTCCCTCAAGATAATGTGATGGATATACAGTATGTATCAATATACTGGATGGAAATGGGCAAGGATTTCTATTTTCCTTATTCACATTTTGTCTAATTTTTCCAAGTGAGAGATTTTTAAGTGAGAGGCTGTCACAAAACGTCTTTATTTAATGAAACAGACAATAACAATTCATACGCACAGTCAATAGTGAAATATGCACGTCCAATACAGGCAGCCATGTCTATTGACATTAGGATGCACTTGTCATTTAAAGTCACATAAACAGCAACTTCAACAGTTTTTTTAAGCACACAAAACTTCTAGGTTACGTATGTAACCTCCATTCCCTGATGGAGGGAACAAGACGTTGTGTCGAGGAAGCGACACTAGGGGTCTCTCTTGAGCGCCGAATATGCCTCTGATCTATGAAAAAAGGGCAATGAGAAGTTGGTGACAGTATTTGCATACCCCGCCCCTGGACATACGGGAATAAAAGCGGGGAAATACATCGAGTTCATTCAGGATTTTTCTGAGGAGCCGGAAATGGTCCAGTCACAACAGTGGCTCGGCTCAGCGACGTGGCCGTGAGGACACAACGTCTCGTTCCCTCCATCAGGGGGTTACAAACGTAACCTAGACGTTCCCCGTCTGTGTTGAAGAAGCGATACTAGGGGTCTCTCTTGAGCGCCGAATATGCCTCTAATCTATGAATGTCTGGGGTGGTCCAATTTAAATTACCCCATGCGCTGAGCCGTGTACGTGTACTGCTGACACAGGAGCGGGCAGGTAATTTATGTGCACAAACGACCAGCTGTGTCAGACTGTGCATACCCTTCCCCAATGCCCCAAAAAAGTCATTGGAATCCTTCTGGTTACCCTAGACAGGGGAACAAGGTGACGCTTGCCAACCTGGGAACAGGCCAAGCCTGGCTGGGCCTCTTTTCTCACTATGTTTCTCCACATAGAGCAAGAATGGCCGGGGCCGCATCGAGGGAAGGGGGTCTTACCCAGTTTCCTACTGTTTCAGGGGGAAAAGACTCTGGGGAGGCCACATCTGCCTAAAAGGGGAAGTAAAGGTGGCGAATACATCACATGGGTTTTTAGGCAACATTTGGAATGTGGTGCAGTGGTAGATCCAGCCTCAAGGAGGAGGGAGTTGCTACAACATAGCGACCGGAGGGCAGCTGGGACTGCCTAAGGGAGACGCGGGTCCACTTCGTAAGGCCTAGGTGTGATAGGCCAGTGAAATGGCATCCACCTTCCAGTGGGAGAGCCTCTGTTTGGAGACAGCGTTCCCTTTCCGCTGTCCACCAAAGCAGACAAAGAGCTGCTCAGAGCATCTGAAGCTCTGAGTGTGGTCCAAGTAGGTACGGAAAGCACGTACTGGACACAGCAACGAAGGGGCTGGGTCTGCCTCCTCCTGGGGCAGTGCTTGCAGGTTCACTACCTGTTCTCTGAAGGGCTTGGTAGGAACCTTGGGCACGTAGCCCAGTCGTGGTCTTAGGATCACATATGTGTCTGCCGGACCGAACTCCAGGCAGGTGTCGCTTTCAGAGAATTCTTGCAGGTCCCCGACCCTCTTGATGGAGGTGAGTGCGATCAGCACGGCCTTCTTTAAAGAGAGGGCCCTGAGTCCAACTGATTCTAGCTGATCAAAGAGGGGTATCTGGAGGCCCGTGAGAACCAATGAGAGATCTCAGGAGGGGAACAGGCTTGGCCGGGAGGGGTTCAACCTCCGGGTGCCTCTTAGGAACCTGATGATTAAGTCTTGCTTACCCAAAGACTTGCCATCTACTGCACCGTGGTGGGCCATGATAGCGGCAACATACACCTTCAAGATGGAAGGGGACAGACTCCCCTCCAGCCTCTCTTGCAGAAATAAGAGCACT
Organism: Moxostoma hubbsi; assembly: GCA_032164185.1. Taxonomy (NCBI): domain Eukaryota; kingdom Metazoa; phylum Chordata; class Actinopteri; order Cypriniformes; family Catostomidae; genus Moxostoma; species Moxostoma hubbsi. The sequence goes on along the minus strand of JAVLUX010000052.1, from coordinate 7,916,887 downwards.
GACCTAACTGCGCCCCTCTGTGGGTCTTCAGCCTGGGAAAAACTCCAATTCGCGAACAAGCGCCACTTCAGGGCGTAAAGTTGCCTGGTAGAAGGGGCTGTGGCATGGTTGATCGTGGCTACAACAGCAGGTGGTAGACCAGCTAGATCTTCCACGTCCCGTGCAGGGGCCAGACATGAAGGTTCCAAAGGTCTGAGTGCAGATGCCAGAGCATGCCCTGTCCCTGAGAAAGAAGGTCTTTTCGCCAGGGAGGGGATGTCGCGAGGAGTACGAGGTCTGAGAACCAGGCCCAGGTGGGCCAATAGGGAGCCACTAGGGTGACTTGTTCCTCGTCCTCCCTGACCTTGCACAGCACCTGTGCAAGAAGGCTCACTGGGGGAAATGCATACTTGCGCAGCCCCGTAGGCCAGCTGTGTGCCAGTGCGTCTGCCCCGAGGGGAGCCTCTGTTCGGGCATACTAGTGCGGGCAGTGGGAGGTCTCTCGGGAGGCAAACAGGTCTACCTGGGCCTTGCCGAACCGTTCCCAAATCAACTGGACCGACTGTGGGTGAAGCCTCCACTCTAAATGGGCAAGCATTGTCGTGATAGCGCATCCTCTACCACATTGAGGTTGCTGGGGATGTGAGTGGCACGCAGCGACTTGAGTCTGCAAGACTGTTGAGATCTGGCGGTAGAGTACCGTGGGAACGGCATTTGTGGGCTGGGTGACCCAGAGATAAAGGAAATAGCTCTTTTACTGAGAATGTGGGTACGGCAAATTAAATAAATTTAACAAAAGATTCTCTTGCCGGACCGCCAATGGGGGACGGAGTGGACTGCTTACCACCTCCGGAGCTAACGTCTTGGTTAGGGCTGGGACGATGCGTCAAAGTCATCGATGACGTCGATGCAAAAAATACGTCGATGCAAAATATTCGCGTCGATTTGTCAGACCCAAAACAAAGATGGTGGTGCCGGAGAGTATTAACAACTCGAGTGGTTCCTCAGACTATCAGAAGTGCAAGGCGGCACGCACTTGTTCCTCTAAAGTATGGGAATTCTTTAATTTAAAAGAAAACAATTCCGTGATATGTCGTCTTTGCAAAATGGAGATGGCCTTCCATTCTAGCACCACGGCAATGCACCAGCACCTGAAGAGGTGCCACTCGGGAGCAGCTGCAGTTGACAGAGCACCGTAAGTTTTTTTCAACTCCCCACTTTGCACTCGATGTTGGAGGAGGCTATAATACTTTGTCAACACCTAAAGTTTTCGTTTATAGCTATTAATAATGCGCTTATAGCTATGAATGTTGTGAAAAATACATAGAGGACACTGACAACGCGCTGACAGACAGGACCAAGCAAGTAACATTTAATAAAGTCTCATCTTTCAAATTTGGTCGGTCAAAGAAAATTAAACCATAAATAGGCCTACTATTTTGTGGCTCTTTAATGTGTCGTGACAGATTGCCACAGTTAAAGCTGCTTGTGAACCGATCATCTTTTTCTTGGTTAATTTATAGCATCAAATAGGCTAAACATGAATGTAGTGTAACACTCTTGATCAAAAGGGGCAGGATAGCTTGCCTAAATGGTTGTAGTCAGGTGTAAGCAAAGACATACAAGATGTAACTGATATTCCACCGTGGTGATTTATTATCAGCTGTCATCGGTCCCACGTACACATGGGCAGTTTGCAAAACACACAGCTAACAACAACTGCGTTACTGGTTAGAAATAAAAACAGAATAAGAGCAAGAGAAACATAAAACGGGCTTACATGCATACATGCGATGTTCACAGCTCGCTCTTCCCATATCGACTGCCCACTCTGAGCGAGGGAGGAACAGAGTACGTTCCATCTTAAAGGCGCAGTACCTAATTCTACTTGTTACAGTAGCCTACATCAGAAGGACTGATGTTTTAACCACGGAAAGACATCAGTACAGTAGCCTACAAACCATTATTCAAATTATAATACACTAACGTAAATCTTCTCTCTCCTGACTACTTTGTCGGACAAAAATGGCGTATTATTATGATTGATTGATCAGATCGCCTGTCAATCAAACTCCTGGTGAGTTTTTTTTTTTTTTTTTTTTTTACATTTTATAATCGAATCAAATTGGACTGAAAAAATTAATCATTAGAATAATCGATGCATTGAAAAAATAATCGCTAGATTAATCGTTAAAAAAAATAGCGTTTATCCCAGCCGTAGTCTTGGTCCCTGGGTCGAACGTCTCAGGAGCAGCTGGGAGCCTTGCGGGTCCTCGAGGGGGTCCGTGAGATGTGGGGCGTCTGCTTCCTGCAGTGTGCTCGATGCTGGGGCTGAGAGCTGGGCCCTGGTTGAGGCGGAGCAGGGTGTTTTTTAGCCGCAGGAGGATGCCTTCGGCAGGCAGACGGGGCATGGCCCATGGCGGTAGGCTTGTGGCGGGGCAGGATGTGTGAGATGGCCTCCGTCTGCTTCTTCACTGCGGAGAACTGCTGGCGCGAAGTCCTCGACGAGTCGCCGAAGAGGCCGAACTGGGAGACAGGGGCGTTGAGAAAGCGAACCTTGTCGGTCTCACACATCTCGACCAAGTTCAGATGACGTTCCTGGACCACGAGCTTGGTCATCACCTGCCCAAGTGACTGCGCTGTGATATTCGTGGCTCTGAGGGCGAGGTCGGTCGCTGAGCGCAGTTCCTGCAACACATCAGGATCAGGGCTACCCCCATGAAGATCTTTAAGGGCCTTGGTCTGGTGGACCTCAAGGAGAGCCATGGCGTGCAGGGCGGAAGTGGCATGTCCGGTGGCGCTGTAGGCATTGGCAGTGAATGACGATGTTGTCCTAAAGGCCTTAGAGGGGAGCACAGGGCGACCCCGCCAGGTGGTAGGGTTTCCGGGGCATAGGTGGAGCGCAACAGCCCTATCCATCTGGGGAATAGCCGTATATCCATGGGCCGCTCCGCTGTCGAGGGTAGCGACAGCGGATGAGCGAGTGGCTTTGTGATGAGAGGAGAGGGGTGATCTCCACGAAGACATCAGCTCATTGTGCACTTCTGTTGTGGGTTGGGGCAAGGCTGTGAGCGGCGCGCAGACCCCAAGAACCAGTCATCCCACCGCGATGGCTGTGGGGAGGACGGAGGGTTCCAGTCCAGCCCCACGCTGGCGGCGGCCCGGGAAAGCATGTCCAAAGGCAGCAGCCCAGGGGAGTCATCAGCGTCAGACGCCGCGCTCTCCGTTGCAGCGGCGAGCTCATCCACCTCAAGCTCTAGAGGATAGGCAGGCTCCTATTTCCCCGCTTTTATACCCGTATGTCTGGGTGCGGGTATGCAAATACTGTCTGCCAACTTCTCATTGGCCTTTTTTCATAGATCAGAGGCATATTCGGCGCTCAAGAAGAGCTTCTTCGACACAACGTCGAAGTGAGCGACAAACGGGGAACATTTGTTTAATAAAACAAACAGCCAAATTGTCAAAAAACATTACAATAACAATTTGAAACTCATATACAAACGTGTCAACATATCTATAAACATGATGTCTGTTTACATTAGGTGACACTATGCGTTTGACACACACACACACACACACACACACACACACAAACCCAAACAACACACACAAACAGACACACTCACACAATCACACACAAAAACACAAACAATACACACACAAACACACACACATGCACAAACACTCAAACACACAAAAACACACACAAACAACACACACACAATTGCACACAGAAACACACACACACACAAACAACACACACGAAAATTGAAAATGACACTAATGTCCCATATATCTTCCCATAACAGGGTGGACATATACCACATATGACTAACACCACAAAAGAAAGGAAAACATAAATAAAACAAAAGAGTTACACACTTCAAACAACTCTGTGTGTGTGATATCATTTCATAAGATATATCTTCAATTAAAGGTCATAGTATCATGACAAAACAGAGTGGACAATAAATCAAGGGACACTGTGAGAATGTAAAACTAAACTCTTAATTGCATTATTAAATTATTTAGCACTTATTTTTGTCAAAGATGTTCTTGTAACATATACGCTCAGACACAGGAGTAGTGTTAAACCCGGAGGTTGTGTTTATTCAAATAAGAGTGTTAAGGAAAGGAGATGAATATCATAAGTGGGTGGAGCTTGGGCTGACTTCACTGGAGTGAATGCGCGTGGAGCTGGAGAATGAGCGTAGAGCTTGAGCGTGGAACTTAGGCTGATGTCACTGGAGTGAATGAGCATGGAGTTGGAGAATGAGCGCGGAGCTTGGCGTGACGTCACTGGAGTGAATGAGCGCGGAGCTTGGACGAGCATGGAGCTTAGGCTGACCTCACTGGAGTGAATGAGCGTGGAGCTGGAGAATGAGCGCGGAGCTTGGCGTGACGTCACTGGAGTGAATGAGCGTGGAGCTGTAGAATGAGCGCAGAGCTTGGACGAGCGTGGAGCAAGGGGTGACGTCACTGGAGTGAATGAGCGTGGAACTGGAGAGTGAGCGCGGAGCTTGACATTACGTCACTGGAGTGAATGAGCGCAGATCTTGGGCAAGCGTGGAGCTTGGGAGATCGTTGAGCTTCCGAGATCGTTGAGCTTCCAAGATCTCCGCTGGAGTAAAGGAGTGAAGAGCTTGGGTTGTAAGCACAGGAACGTGGAGATGGGAGGATCGACTAAGGAGCATGGAGACAGGAAGATAACAGGAACGAAGGAGCGTGGAGACAGGAAGATCACAGGAACGAAGGAGCGTGGAGACAGGAAGATCACAGGAACGAAGGAGCGTGGAGATAGGAGGATCGACAAAGGAGCGTAAAGACAGGAAATCACAGGAACGAAGGAGTGAGTCTGTATACGATAAACTATTAACGATAAACGCTTAACGTTTAACGAGACCAGACACAGAGTGAAGGGAGAACAGAGTATTTAACGAGTGGAACGGAAACAAGAGACAGGTGCAGGTGATTAGTGATTATTGAAAAGGGAGCGTGAAGCATAAAAGCAAGGAAAGACAGGGAGATCTGTGACATTACCCACCCCCCCCCCCCCCCCCCCCCCCTTTTAAGTGGGCGACTCCTGGCGCCCAAAGAAAAGAAAGGGAGGAAAACAGAGAAGGAAAGACCCCAAGAGAAAAGGTTAGAGAAAGAGGCGGGTTTAAAGGCAGGGAAAGGTTCAGGAGGCCTGGGAGGTGGCCGCAGGACAGGGTCAGGAGGCCAGGGAGGCGGCCTAAGGGCAGAGAAGGAATCAGGAGGCCTGGGAGGTGGCCGCAGGACAGGGTCAGGAGGCCAGGGAGGCGGCCTAAGGGCAGAGAAGGAATCAGGAGGCCTGGGAGGTGGCCGCAGGACAGGGTCAGGAGGCCAGGGAGGCGGCCTAAGGGCAGAGAAGGAATCAGGAGGCCTGGGAGGTGGCCTCAGGACAGGGTCAGGAGGCCAGGGAGGCGGCCTAAGGGCAGAGAAGGAATCAGGAGGCCTGGGAGGTGGCTGCAGGACAGGGTCAGGAGGCCAGGGAGGCGGCCTAAGGGCAGAGAAGGAATCAGGAGGCCTGGGAGGTGGCCGCAGGACAGGGTCAGGAGGCCAGGGAGGCGGCCTAAGGGCAGAGAAGGAATCAGGAGGCCTGGGAGGTGGCCTTAGGACAGGGATCGGGTCAGATGGCCAGGGAGGTGTCGTGGAAGGCGGAGCCAAGGAGGACCCTGTGGGCGAAGTCGTGGAAGGCGGAGCCAAAAAAGGTTCCAGGGGTGGAGCCATGGAGAACTCTGGGGACAGAGCCGGAGAAGGTGGAGCCATGGAAGGGTCTGGAGGTGGTGCCGTGAAAGGGTCTGGAGGTGGAGTAGGCGCAGGCAGAGCCGTGGGAGGCGGAGTAGGCGCAGGCAGAGCCGTGGGAGGCAGAGTAGGCGCAGGCAGAGCCGTGGGAGGCGGAGCCAAAGCAGTCTTCAGAGGCGGAGACCTGGGAGTTTCTGGAGGTTTTGAAGGCTCTGGAGGCTTGGAGGGCAAAGTAGACGCAGGCAGAGTCGTGGGAGGCGGAACCATGAAGGCCCTCTGGGGCAGAGCCATAGAAGGCGGAGCAGGTGGAGCCGTGGAAGGGTCTGGAGGCGGAGCAGGCGCAGGCAGAGCCGTGGGAGGCGGAGCCAAGGCAGTCTTCAGAGGCGTGGCTTGACCGAGGCGTGGAAGGCTCTGGGGACCGAGGCGTGGAAGGCTCGGGTGACAGAGGCGTGGAAGGCTCTGGAGACTGTGGTGTCAGTGGCTTGAGAGGCGGAGCACTGGTTGGCTCGGGAGGCGGAATTCTGGGAGGAGAAGCCGTGGGAAGCTCGGGAGGAGGAGCCGTGGGAAGCTCGGGAGGCGGAGTCGTGGGAAGAGAAGCCATGGGAGGCTCGTGAGGCGAAGCTCTGGGAGTAGGAGTCGTGGGAGGCTCGGGAGGCGGAGCCGTGGATGGCTCTGGAGGAGGAGCCGTGGGAGTCTCGAGAGGCGGAGATCTGAGAGGAGGAGCCGTGGAAGGGTCGGGAGGTGGAGCCGTAGGAGTCTTGAGAGGCGGAGCTCTGAAAGGAGGAGCCAAGGGAGGCTCGAGAGGCGGAGCTGTGGAAAGCTCTGGAGGCGGAGCTGTGGAAAGCTCTGGAGGCGAGGAAGGCTCAGGAGGGAGTTGGGAGGAAGATGTCCGCTTCCTTCGTTTTCTCTTTCCAACAGGGGTTGAGGCTACAGGCGCTGGCTCTGGGACGGTCGAGGCTACAGGCGCTGGCTCTGGGACGGTCGAGGCTACAGGCGCTGGCTCTGGGACGGTCGAGGCTACAGGCGCTGGCTCTGGCTCGCTGACCGTGGCAGGCATGGGCTCTGGCTCGCTGGCCGTGGCAGGCATGGGCTCTGGCTCGCTGGCCGTGGCAGGCATGGGCTCTGGCTCGCTGGCCGTGGCAGGCATGGGCTCTGGCTCGCTGGCCGTGGCAGGCATGAGCTCTGGCTCGCTGGCCGTGGCAGGCATGGGCTCTGGCTCGCTGGCCGTGGTCGCTACTGAGGACTGCAGTAATGAAACTACCACGGGTAACAGGATAGGGAGAGCCTCACTCAAAAAATTATTAAGGGCATTAGAAGGCCTGGAGCATCCGCTAATACCCTCTAGGAGCGGAGCGAAGACTGGTAACTTAACCATGTCCGGGAAAAAGGGCAGAGAGGGTAAATGGAGGATAAGGGTGGTAGCAACATATTCAACCAAGGAGAGGTTCCCTACCTCAGGAAGCATCATGGGCCGATGGAAATTTAACCCCATACCGAAGATGGGTTTGAGGCGGAAATCAGAAAATCCAGTGATGGCTGCGAGGCGAAGGAATTTGGTTGAATACTCCAGAATGGGCAGATCCTGTCTGAAGAGCTCAATGAATGAACTTGTTGGGTCCATATTCGAAGTTTTTGTATGAGGTCTGGTCTTCTGTAACATATACGTTCAGACACAGGAGTAGTGTTAAACCTGGAGGTTGTGTTTATTCAAATAAGAGTGTTAAGGGAAGGAAATGAATATCATAAGTGGGTGGAGCTTGGGCTGACTTCACTGGAGTGAATGCGCGTGGAGCTGGAGAATGAGCGTAGAGCTTGAGCGTGGAACTTAGGCTGACGTCACTGGAGTGAATGAGCATGGAGTTGGAGAATGAGCACGGAGCTTGGCGTGACGTCACTGGAGTGAATGAGCGCGGAGCTTGGACGAGCATGGAGCTTAGGCTGACGTCACTGGAGTGAATGAGCGTGGAGCTGGAGAATGAGCGCGGAGCTTGGCGTGACGTCACTGGAGTGAATGAGCATGGAGCTGGAGAATGAGCGCAGAGCTTGGACGAGCGTGGAGCAAGGGGTGACGTCACTGGAGTGAATGAGTGTGGAAGTGGAGAGTGAGCGCGGAGCTTGGCGTTACGTCACTGGAGTGAATGAGCGCGGAGCTTGGGCAAGCGTGGAGCTTGGGAGATCGTTGAGCTTCCGAGATCGTTGAGCTTCCGAGATCGCTGAGCTTCCGAGATCTCCGCTGGAGTAAAGGAGTGAAGAGCTTGGGTTGTAAGCACAGGAACGTGGAGATGGGAGGATCGCCTAAGGAGCGTGGAGACAGGAAGATAACAGGAACGAAGGAGCGTGGAGACAGGAAAATCACAGGAACGAAGGAGCGTGGAGACAGGAAGATCACAGGAACGAAGGAGCGTGGAGATAGGAGGATCGACAAAGGAGCGTGGAGACAGGAAAATCACAGGAACGAAGGAGTGAGTCTGTATACGATAAACTATTAACGATAAACGCTTAACGTTTAACGAGACCAGACACAGAGTGAAGGGAGAACAGAGTATTTAACGAGTGGAACGGAAACAAGAGACAGGTGCAGGTGATTAGTGATTATTGAAAAGGGAGCGTGAAGCATAAAAGCAAGGAAAGACAGGGAGATCTGTGACAGTTCTGGGGGACATGTGGAATAGTTGAAAATGAATTCATTGAAGTATTTGAAAGCGCAAGAAAGAAAACATTTTACTACACTGTAATGCAAAGCATATTATATTTTAGCTCAGAATTACATACATATAAGACTCAGAACATTTTTACTAAGCCTATCAAAATTGTAATCAGTTTAAAATGGAAGTCTATCTATCAATTATCTCTTTTGGAAAATCCATAAATGGGAGTTGAAAGGGTAAATAAGGAAGGATTGATAACTTCTTTGTTGAAAGTGCAACAGGATCTCCAGTATACTGCATATTTATTTAATGAAAGGTATACTTGTAAATATTAAAATGATAAACTCTCTTATCAGGATATGTAAATCTTAAATATGCACTTGTTTGACTATTATTCGACATACTCATGTGATCATATGTTGATTTAATGTCTTCTCTTTTCCTCCGTGTTAAAATAATGTTGGAGAATTGATTGATTATGTAAAAAAAATGTACTTTGACATGCAATACATAAATAAAATGTAAATTTTAACCTTTTAATTATTTTTATTATTAGAATGTTTCCTTTGCGTTTACCATTTTCAATGGAAATCTTTCCAAGGGTGTGGCATAATTTCATTATTATGAAAAAGTACAATTTGATTACCACAATTAATTCATGCATAAATTTCAAATGTTTTCAGGTGGTGTTACAACCCACCCACAACAGCACTCTTTGCACTGACTTTAATTTACAAAAGTTTGATTGAAAGTTTTAGACACATAGCACCAGAAGTTTTTACAGACGATTGACTGTGATAGCTCTTCCTGTGAATCTCTTTATGCAGATCTCCACAGCTCCATGATAATAGTGCGAATAAAGGTGTTTTATTGTTTTACTCGATAACATCTCATATTCGTGTTATTGACAGGACACATAAAGGTGACCGGTACTCAAATACATAGATGTTATCTTTGGACAATCAAATACCATTTCATCCCATGATGTTTGTTCACTCAGTGTCATTTCAATTATAAAAGCGGGGTTGTTCATGAAGCGTCACACAATCGACACTGAAACTAAACGCAACTATCTGAAAAACCTGGTAAGTTTTTAATGCAGCACTTTACTCAACCTTTCTTCTTCAAGTACCTCTGTGATTTATCTTTAACATTCACTGTGTGTGCAGTATACAGTATGAGTGCAGACATATTACATTTGCTGCTTATTCATTTCCAGGTTTATCATGGCAATGCTGAGAAATCTTCTGCTTCTTTTCTGTTTATTCTCCCTGCAGAGTGCAGCAGGTAACATTTATGTACCATTACAAAAACTCATTGTCATTCAAGTTGGAATGAACAATCACAAATTTGCCAAAAATGTAAAAAGTTGTTTAGGAATGGATATGGATAACAGGAAACTTACAATATTAATCAATAAAATGTTGTTGGCTGTGAATATTGTAAGACAATAAAGTTTGTGTACTGTGCAGCTAAAAAATGCCCCTTTGGATGGAAACCTTTTGGAGTACAATGCTACAAATACTTCCCTTAGCCGGTTAACTGGCCAACAGCAGAGGTAATGTTAAAAGTTGTTGAGTGTGGGGGGTGGAATGTTCATTGTTCATGCCCAAAGGTTGTTGGGGGGCTTGTTCATGCCCAAACTATCACCAAACTAGATTGCACAGCCTTAAAGCCCATGGCATGCCCGGGCATTCAAAGTCACCCTGGTGTAGACAAGGGCCCCTGGGCACTGGCCCCATTGGCATGGTCGGTAATCCGTTCCTGCATAGAAGCACTACAAAATGACGTGATTGCTTCAGAAATTGTGCTTTCATCTCACTGTTGCTTTTGATGATGCCATCGGTTAGGTTTAGGTTAAAGGAAGGGTGGTAGAGAATTAACCTTAAACACCTCATCTGTTAGGGAGACAATTTAAGTGTGACCATTCCACCTTGAAACTGCCATGAAACATGTAACGAACCACTGAATGTCTTTTTGCACAAATGTTCCTACAGTTAAGTAATTTTCATGAGATCAGGCTAGAAAATAAATAATGCAGGAAACTAATAATGAGGAAAATATTGACCGACCATACAAATTTTTTTTTAAAAAAACAATGTTAATTAGGAATTGTTTAAGAATTTAAATACATAAAAAATACGAATACGCAGTGTCACTAATACTTTTGAGTATCTTTCAGAAAAACTGTCAAAGTGTAGGTGGGAATCTGGCATCTGTGCAGAGCAAATTGGACAATGATTTTCTACTGAGTCTAGTGCCTGTATCCTAACGTGCTTGGATCGGTGGTCATGATGGTGAAATAGTAAGTCATTCTTATTTTAAAATGATGATGAAACAGAAGTCACATTGTGAAGGGACATAAATACATGCGGATAACAATAATGCAATGACTGGATGGAGAATAGCAGTGCAGTTTTCCTGTTTTCACTCATTAGGATGGTCAATGGATGTGGACTGATGGGTCTGTCTTTGAATTCACCAACTGGGGCTCTAGAGAACCGAACAATTACAACAATGTTCCTGAGAACTGCATGGAGATCAGCAGGGACAGTAAGAAAGCAATCTGGTTTCTTGAATCTTTCAATGTTTCTTTATAGTCCTGGTTTTTAGTTTCACATTCAATCGTAATATAAATAAAAAATGTTTTGTACTGTGACTTATAAATTACCATGCCCTATTTTAATGCAGACACAACTATTAATGTGTATTTAATGTCCATTCAGGTGAACGCCGTTGGAACGATGAGTCGTGTTCAACTTTAATGAACTATCTTTGTGTTCAAAGTCTTTGAGATCATTTGTTACTTCATACATTTCAATATTATGGCTGTATCTGCAAAAATAAGAATAATAAGAATAATTCTGTAACTTTACTTTGAAGACTGTATATCTTTCAGTATATTAATACTTTTTCCAAAAAAAACAAAATCTCTGAAAGACACCTAAAATCATTAAAAGCATTGAAAAACAAATTTTGTGCCGTGTGGAGTTAAACTCAAAGTTACATAAAGCATGTAAATATACTGTATATATATATACCCATATATATATATATATATATGGGTTTCTTTGACTTCAGGCAATTTCATGTCCCAAGTGTTGATTTTTATTTAAAATTAACAGATTTAATTTATTTTCAGTTTTTATATGAAGGTCTTGTTAAAATTGAATTACAAACTTTTTACCAGGCCGTCATCATTTATTTTTTGGTACTTTTCATTTACTTTTATGTACAGATTTGACAGTTGTAACCTTGTTTTACCCAGACTGTCAGTATTATACTTTGAAAATTCATTATAAGAAATACAAATTATAGGTTTATAGTGTTTAAAACTATGATCATCTGAACAAATAGGGAAATAAACATAAACCATTTCAATATATATATATATATATATATATATATATATATATATATATATATATATATATATATATATATATATATATATATATATATTATTATTATTATTTCAAAAGTTATGACTTTTGATCAATTCCACCACACCAAACAAATTTTGCCCGAAGTTTCTTTTCAAAAGTTCACGTATTTGTTTCAGTTTACAAAAGTGGTAATGAAGAGCATGCTTGAGATGTAAAATGAGAAAATAAAGTAAATATCACTAGTGATTATTTTTATTGGCTGTCAGACATGAGGAAATTTAGTTTTTTTATATATATATTTCTCTAAGAGCCTTCTTGCCTCCGCTGTACATCTTAGGGTATCTTAAAGCAGACACAATGGGCTTTTCAGAGATACCAAATGGTTTGTGATTTGGCCACGAGGACTTCCTCTCCTCGATCTTTAAAAATGTTTGACTTCACAATTTAGCACATTTAATGTATGGTGACATATGTCCTGATTTTTTTGTTTGTTTGGTTTTTCGGACCAGAAAAAGTTTCAAAATTGGCTAAAAATCTCCTGAATTTGACTTTGTCTTCATATTAATGTACTCTCTACGGTTCACTGAGTTCACTGGTTTATATAGTCCTGGAGGGCATTAAAGGGATAGTTCCCCAAAAATACAATTCTCTCATCATTTACTCATCCTCATGCCGTCCAGATGTCTTTGACTTTCTTTCATCTGTTGAACGTAAACAACGATTTTTAGATTAATATTACAGCTCTGTAAGTCATAGACAATGTCTAATATTGTATTATAAAGCCTTTGTATTTTATTAATTTGTGTTATTATAAAGTTTACCCATTTTACTAGGAGGGTCATTCCTACAATTCGCTGACATTTTGGCTTTAAAACTCAAAATATTAATTTGCAAGTATCCTTATGTTTCATCATTAACCCTTTCATACGTATCATTACATATTTGTGATGGTTAAAGCTGAATGTATCCCTGGGAAATAATTTAAAGATGTTTACTTTTGTTAAAGGTGCAGTCTGTAAGATTCATAAACCCTTGTTATTAATGACACCTGTGGCAAAGTTAAGTGAACTGCAGCCAGCTGCCTGTTGCACTAGCTCTGACCAAAACAATGACATAACTTACAAAGAGACTGAACGTGATTCACCGGCATCATGCTGACAGATGAGGTAGCATAATTAAAATCACACAGTTTTACTACAAACTACAAAATAATATTGAGACTGCATATTATATTTGACTCTCCAGTGCTGGAACAGGGCTAAAACAAAGTGTGGATAAAGGCCTGACTATGCGAGACTGTAATTTGAAGTAATCACTTTTCTTTGCATGATACATTGACTGCATTTATACGATAGCCTATGTTGGCGTTAGCTAGCTAGCCAGCTTTATTAATAGCTGTTAGCTACATTTGGTGGATGATGACAGTAGCTGTTTATAAAATAGACTATATTATAAATATGTTGAAACAATTAAGAATTGATGTGATTCCATCACAACTGTCATTTTGATATATCAAAAAAGTTTAAGGGAACTCATGGAAGGATAATAACCTAAAGTGTTAAAATATAAAATATAAAGAGACCAAACACTAACAAGGAGACATAATAACAAACAAATATATATAAGAAAGGGAAAAAAATGTTTTCTGAAAAGAATGTCTAGGTTATTATTGTAACCTCCATTACGTGATGGAGGGAACGAGACGTTGTGTCGAGTGAAGCGACACTAGGGGACTTTCTTGAAGGCCTCGGTTACCTCTGAACTTGAGAAAAGGCCAATTCGAATTTGGCAGACAGAATTTGCATGTCCCTCCCCTGGACATACAGGTATAAAGGGAGGGAATCATGCCTCTATTCATTCAGGTTTTACACTGAGGAGCCGAGAATAAGGTTCAGCCATTGCAGTGGCTCGGTTCAGTGTCGTGGCCAGGGGGACACAATGTCTCGTTCCATCCATCAGGGAACGGAGGTTACAACATTAACCTAGACGTTCCCCGTCTGACGCTCACTTCAACGTTGTGTCTAGTGGACGTGCGCTGCTGGCAGTTGCGTGCCAAAACAACAGGCTGCGTCAGACAGCACATACCCTTCCCCAACACCCCATAAAATTATCCTACACTTTTTAGATTCCCGGCATCCCGAAGGGGGAACAAAGCGATATGCCAAGCATGGGAGCCAGCCGTGCCTTATCTCTCTCTATGTTTCTCACATAGAGTTAAAGTGGCTGGGGCTATCTTAACGCTATCACACGCATTGGGGAAGGCATTCTTTTCCAACTCCTATTCTTTCAGGGGGAAAAGACCCCGTGGAGACCACCACCTGCCCAGGCTGGGGGAGGTAAAGAGAAGCAAAATACATCACATGGGTTTTCAGGCCACATGTGGAAATGGCACGGTGGTAGATCCTACCTGCTGAGAGGGAGGAGTTGCTACAAACACAGCGACTGGGGGGCAGCGGGGACTGCCCAAGGGAGATGCGGGTCCGCCTGTAGGGGACCGGACTGCGGAAAATACACACAGGGGGATTAATAAACAAGGGCCCATCCTGTGGAGCACGTATTCCAGTACAGAGTAATTTTAGTACCCGTAGTGGTTCTGGACGGGGAATTCTTCCACTGAATTCATGGACCAGAGGGCTAGGGTGGAAGAACATCCAGGGAGTGCAAATCTAGTGGACTCTCCTGGGGGAAAAGAGTGCATGTGATCACCTCAGTGGAGGTGACAGAGAACACTTGCAGGTCCCCAACCCTCTTGATGGAAGTGAGCGCGATCAGGAGGACCGTCTTCAGGAAGAGGTCCTTGAGCTCAACTGATTCTAGCGGCTCGAAGGGGGATCTCTGAAGGCCTGAAAGGACCACTGAGAGATCCCAGGAGGGGAACAGGCTTGGCCAGGGAGGGTTCAACCTCCGGGCGCCTCTAAGGAACCTTATAATCAAGTCGTGCTTACCCAAATACTTGCCGTCTACTGCATCGTGGTGGGCCGCGATAGCAGCAACATATACCTTCAAGGTGGAGGGGGACAGCCACCACGCGAACAAGCGCCACTTCAGGGTGTAAAGTTGCCTGGTAGAGGGAGCTCTGGCTTGGTTGATCATGTCTACGACGGCAGGTGGTAGGTCACTTAGATCTTCCGCATCCCGGTCAGATGTGGAGGTTCTAGAGGACTGGCTGTGGATGCCAGATGGTGCTCCGTTCCTGAGAAAGAAGGTCCTTCCTCAGGGGAAGTCGCCAGGAAGGGGCTGTCGCGAGGAGCACGAGATCTGAGAACCAAGTCTGAGTGGGCCCAGGTTGGGGCGGAGCTGCACATTTTCTGGGAGCCGCAGGAGGACGCCCTCACCCGGGCAGACCGAGCACGTCCCGTGCTGGTGTCACGACGGTGCATGATGTGAGAAATGGCCTCCGTCTGCTTCTTCACCGCTGAGAACTGCTGTGCGAAGTCCTCGATGGTGTCATCAAAGAGACTGAACTGGGAGACGGGGGCATTGAGGAAGCGTCCACGTCCCGCATCTCGACCAGGTTCAGCCACAGATGTCATTCCTGAACCACGAGGGTGGCCATCTCCTGTCCGAGTGTCCGCACTGTGACCTTTGTGGCCCTGAGGGCGAGGTTCAGATGCTAAGTGCAGTTCCTGCAACAAGTTAGGGTCAGGACTAGCCAAGTCCTGTCCCAGGCCACCTGGCTTTGGAGGTCAGTGACGACATCATCCTACAGGCTTTGGAGGGGAGCACCGGGAGATCCCGCCAGGTGGCGGCGTTCTCGGGACACAGATGGATCGCAACCACTCTATCCACCTGGGGGACCACCGAGTACCCATGGGCCATTCCGTCATCGAGGGTAGTGAGAGCGGATGAGCGAGGGGGTCAGTTACGGGCAGTAAAATGTTCCCTCCATGACCTAGTTAGCTCATCATGGACTTCCAGGAAGAAAGGAACCGGGGGGGGGGGGGGGGGGGTTGGGCGGTGGCTGTGAGCGGCGCCCAGACCCAAGGAACCAATCCTCCAGCCGTGAAGGCTGTGGGGAGGAAGGAGGGTTCCACTCCAGCCCCACGCTGACGGCAGCCCGGGCAAGTATGTCGGCCATCTGGGCGTCAGCCTCTGACTGGAACACTCTCCGATGCAGAGGCGAGCTCATCATCCAGCTCGGGGGGCTCAAGAGGATAGGCAGACTGGCCGTGAGGCGAGGTGCTTTCACCCCAAGCCCGTGCGGAAGCCAACGAGCGTGTCGGGGGGCGGGTTGTTCCTGGGGATGTACCCGGCGAACCGGGTTCCAGTCGCCAAGTCGCCTCCATTGCCAGCCGTGTCGTCCTCAGTTCTGTGGGAAGAAGGAGCGATGCGGGGTGGCAGCTGGAGTGGTGTTCCTTTATAGGAAGGAAAGCCACGACCGCAACGTTGCCATGGTAAGGTTCCTGCAGTGAGAACACGAACCATTCACAAATGCTGCCTTTGTGTGATCGTGGCCCCGACACACAAGACACCGCCTGTGACCTTCAGGAGCGGAGAGAACTCGACCGCTTCCAGGAACTAAACAGGGGCGGAAGGGCATCTTTATAAAGACGCGTCCTGAAAAGGACGTTCAACGCCGCTGTGTATTGCTCTTTTAGAAAAATTAATTATTTTAAGAAAATATTATTTTTTAGAAAAGAGCTGTCGAAGCGCCCAGGGGCAAAGCTGCACTGCTGTGCAGAGGAGGAGAAAGCCGCTGATATGCGCCGTAGATCCAACAGCATACACTCTTTTAGAGATGAAGTGAACAGTCTTGTGAATACAGCTCGCTGATCACACAACCGGTTGGCTCTGAACAAAAATTCTGAATGGACAGATGCATTTCCCTCCTTTATACCCGTGTGTCCGGGGGCGGGACATGCAAATTCTGTCTGCCAATATCTCATTGGCCTTTTCTCAAGTTCAGAGATGCGTGAGGCTCTCAAGAGAGACCCCTAGTGTAGCTTCTTCGACACAACGTCGAAGTGAGGGACAGACAGGGAATAAGTGGTATCGCCCATCCCTAACCTACCGAGGTGTTACTAAAAAAGTACCAGGCACTTTCCACAGTGGAAAACTCCCAAAAAGTGAGCTGAGTTGAGTTGTACCGTGCAGTGGAAAAGTCCCATAAGTTTGGACACACACTCTTTCACACCTTTGGGATGTGGTAGAATGGGAAATTCTGTGACCATGAATGTGCAGCTGAATAATCTGTAGAAATTGTGTGATGCAATCATGTCAACATGAACTAGAATCTCAAAAGAAATGTTTCCAGCATCTTGTGGAATCCATGCCATTAAGAATTAAGGCTGTTTTTAGAGCAAAGTGAAGCCCTAACCGGTATTAGCATAGTGTTTCTAAGAAAGAGCTCAGTGAGTCTGCACTTGTTTTACTACACTATGTAATCTTACTATTAATTCATGCTACATTCATTTGATGAATAAAAGATGTACAGTATATAATTTTAGACTTAATGAGAACATTTATTTAACACATTTCACGCAGCTATCAACAACAGAATCCAACTGCAGAGCCATAATTATAAACTGTATATCTGATACCATGTGTCAACATAAGATTTAAGACCTGTTTTTATGACTGCACCTGTTTTTTGGACCCACCATGCCAGTTTAACCCCTTAAACAGCATTTTTGAACTGCCACCCACAATTTTGCACACTCAAATTTAAAAGCTCACAATTCACACATACTGTGGACTAACTGAAAAAAATGGCTTAATTTTTCAGAGAACCGCACAAATAATTTTTCTTTCTCTATCACATACCATCACAGTATACATATCTTAAATGTAGGAGGCACTCTAACACATTTTAGCCCTCACAGATATGGTCATACATAGACATTCAGTCTAATCATGTTTTATTGAATATCTTTGCCTCTGAGTGGATTAGAAACTCAATCTGGTGTCATTAGAAAGCTGAGAGTTTTCCTTTGTGATGATATAAAATATTTGATCATCAATAGATGTTTGTACCTGATGACTTACAGAAATCATATTTCACTTTGTGATTCTTTTCAAAATCTTTCATACTGTGGTATTAGGGCAACAGAATTAACCGCACAATCAAGAGAGCATTAATTTGATAAATAACTTGACCATTTATATGCTATGAGAAGGACTTTTATTTTCACATAAATATTTCTATGACATTACCTCTAGAGGGTGCTAATTTTCAATGCCAATGTTTTGAGGCCTTACTTTGTTATTTTAAGTAACATAAATACAGAAGTGTTGGTTCTCTCTGAAAAGTTCAAAATCTAAGCTTTCAAATGATACCTCATATGCCTAACTTTAATATTAAGGGGACTTTAATGTTTTAAGTGTAAAAAAACTTACAACATAGATTTCAGCCATACATTTCCCACAATGGGAAGAGGCGTGGGAAAATGGTGGCGTGAACACATCGCGACGCTCAGTGTCTATCCAGATTCTGCAAATTAGTGGGAATATGCTAGTTTATCTCAAGTATTTTTGGCAAAAACAGTTTAGTGTACATATCGTACACCCGACACAAACTCTTGGACATCGGTTCCTGCAATTCTGACATGTTATTAGCGTACTTCCAGAGATCGCTAAACCAATGGGACCTCCGAACATCCCCACACCAACTGGCGTTGCTCTTCAGATGGACACGCAAACGGCGCAGGGGGTCACGCGGTGGAATTCGAGCGAGGCTAAAGCGAACTCCACATCGACTCGCTCTTCCAAGCCTTTTCCTCACCAACGTTCCCTCGCTGGTGAACAAAATGGATGAACTGCGGCTGCGGATCACCACACACAGAATGATTATGGAATGCAACATCATGATTTTCACAGAAACTTGGCTTAACAGTGGAATACCCAACAGCGCTATCGAGCTAGCTGGACGCTGCCTCCTCCGTGCGGACAGAATAGCTGATGACTGCAGTAAGAACCGAGGTGGGGGTTTGTGCATTTATGTTAAAAAAACGTGGTGCCCGGACACCACCATCACCGAGAGTCACTGCTCAGCTAACCTTGAGTATACCATGGTTAAGTGTAGACCTTTCTATTTGCCCAGAGAGTTTACATCAACAGTAGTAACTGCAACCTACATACCACCAGATGCTAATGCTAAGATTGCCATGAAAGAACTCCATTCTGCTATCAGTAAACAACAAACTCTGCATCATGAGGCAGCCTATATTGGGTGACTTCAATCACTCGAATTTAAAGACTGTACTACCTAAAATCCATGAAAATGTAACATGCCCCACAAGAGGAGGAAATATTTTAAACCAAGTCTACACAAATATAGCTGATGCATACAAAGCTGCTCCCCTCCCCCATCTAGGACATTCAGATCACCTCTCTATGTTTCTACTGCCCAAGTATCACTCATCAAACGTGTGAAACCAACAGTAAGGACAGTCAAAGTGTGGCCAGAGGGAGCTGACTCGGCACTTCAGCAGCGTTTTGGAAACACTGACTGGAGAGTTTTAGCCACTCAGGCCACCCACGACTCCCACACGGACATTGATTCATATGCCTCCTCTGTTCTGGACTGTATCAACTCAAACATCAACAGTGTCAACACCCTCAAACGGATTACCAATTTCCCTAATCAGCCATGGATGAACAGTGAGGTAAGACTCCTGCTGAAAGCACGAGACATTGCATTCAGATCAGGTGTTGCTCAAGCCTATAGCTCATCCAGGGCTAACCTGAATCGGGGCATCAAAAAGGCCAAGCACAACCACAAGCTAAGGATCGAGGATCACTTCAAGAACAACTCTGACCCCCGACCCATGTGGCAAGGCATCCAGGCCATCACAGACTACAAAGCAACTAACTCAACCCCCCATGTCACCGACACCTCCTTGCCTGATGAGCTGAAACACTTCTATAGCCGCTTCGATAGGGACAACAAGGAAGTGGCCATCAAGACTGTGGTCTCTGCAGTTCACCAGCCGCTCACACTCTCCACCACCGATGTGTGTGTGGCACTTAGCAGGATTAATTCACGCAAGAATGCTGGTCCTGATGGTATCCCTGGACGCGTACTCAGGGCTTGTGCTGTGCAGCTGACTGAGGATTGGACTGACATATTTAATCTGTCACTAGCCCAAGCAGCTGTCACCGCTTGCTTTAAAACCACCTCCATCATGCTGGTGCCAAAACACTCCAATGCAACAAGCCTTAATGACTACCGTCCAGTTGCACTTACCCTTATCATTATAAAGTGCTTCGAGAGGCTGGTCCTGGCCCAGCTCAAGACCTGCTTAACACCCTCACTGGACCCCTTTTAATTTGCCTACCATCAGAACAGGAGCACAGAGGATGCCATCTCTATGGCACTTCACTCTGCCCTGTCCCACCTTGACAATAGAAACACCTATGTGAGAATGCTATTCATTGACTTTAGTTCAGCATTCAACACCATCATCCCCTCCAAACTGATCACCAAACTCAGTGAACTGGGCATCAATTCCTCCCTCTGTAACTGGATTCTGGTCTTCCTAACCAACAGACTGAGGTCTGTTAGGTTAGATAATCACACCTCCTCAACCATCACCCTGAACACCAGCGTACCACAGGGATGTGTGCTGAGCCCTCTCCTTTACTCCCTCTTCACCTATGACTGCACACCTCTACATGGCTCTAACACCATTGTCAAGTTTGCAGACGACACTACGGTGATTGGTCTCATTAGCAACAACGATGAGACGGCCTACAGGGAGGAGGTCGAGCACCTATCATTGTGGTGCACTGACAACAACCTGGCTCTAAACACTAAGAAGACCATTGTGGACTTCAGAAAGTCTAAAGCTGGCACACACACACCCATTCTCATCAACGGGACTGAGGTGGAACATGTCACCAGCTTCAAGTTTCTGGGTATCCACATCTCTGAGGAGCTCTCTTGGACCCTCAACACCTCTACCCTGATCAAGAAGGCTCACCATCTCTTCTTTCTGAGGAGACTCAAGAAGGTCCACCTGTCTCCTCAGATCCTGGTGAACTTCTACCGCTGCACCATCGAGAGCATCCTCACCAATTGTGTCACAGTTTGGTATAACAACTGCTCTGCCCATGACCGGAAAGCACTGCAGAGGGTGGTGAAAACTGCCCAACGCATTACCAGTTCCTCACTCCCCTCCATCGAGGCCATCCAGGGCAAACGATGCTTGCGTAAGGTGCGCAGCATCATCAAAGACTGTTCCCACCCCAACCATGAACTGTTCACCCCACTCCCATCTGGGAGGCGTTTCAGGTCTCTCCACACCCAAACCAGCAGTTTCAGAGGAAGCTTCTTTCCTGCGGCTGTCACCCTACTGAACTCTAGCTCTGCATCCTGGTAACAATTGGACCCCCCCGACAATTACTCCCCACCCCCCACCCCCCCACCCCGACAATTTGCACTACCCTATCCCACCCACTCTGTTCTATTTATTTATTTAAAAAATGTACATACTGTAATTACACCTATACATAGCCACTTTCTACTGCTATTCATACTATTCGTCCTGCACATATACTTATTCTAACTGCTCTTATTATATTACCACACTGCACATAGCTGTACATATCTGTCTATATGGTTCATACAGAATATACATATTTACTCTGTTTCTTATTATATATTCTGCTAATATTCTGCTAGTACACTGCATATATCTATATTATTCTTACCACTATTTTAATGTCTCTGCTACTACATTGCACATAGCTGTTCATGTTGTTCATACACTGTTCATATTACATAGCCATATTCATTTATTCTGCTCTTATAACACTGCATTATATTTCTTGTCCTGCCTTTGCACCACCTGTCTACACTTGAATATCACATTGCACCTTTCTGCTTTTTTTGCACTTCTGGTTGGATGTAAACTGCATTTTGTTGTCTTTGTGTAACCCTGTATAATTTGACAAATTAATTATAAAAAAGGAATTAATCATTAGAGTTGTTAAAATAATAACTAATCAGAAATGGGTGAAAAGTGTAGGAAAAAATATAAAATCAAAAAGAAATGCATGTCAGTGTGATGATTGACATTTTATTGAGTGTCCAATTACGTGAGGTTTATGTTGAAGCCCTGCCCCACCACGTTAGTTGTTGTATGGGGGAATCCATTTTTTTTCTCTGCGTGACTGTGAGACGAGCAGCCGCATAACTGTGTTATATTTAACTATTATATATTTTCTTTGGATTTGGTCAGGTTTTTTGTCCTACGCTGGAACTGCGTTCTTTCAGCGTAATGATGTAAGATGGCGAGCCTTCCCAGCGAGATGAACATTGATCGATGCCAGGTTTAAGTTTGAACCAACACCTGTGGAATTGGGTAGGAAAGTTCTGATTGCCTGCCTGCTAGTTTTTTTTTCCTGAACGGGACTGAGCTTTGTTTTTGGAAAGACTGCTCATAGTATTTTGTTTTCCTGCGCAAACAGATATTCTTTGGAACTGCAGAATCATTTTTTCACGATTCTGAGGAACTTTGAACTGAATCATTGAATCAAATCTTTTGAATCAAATTCTTCCAAACGAATTTGAAGTGAACTTTTCAAACTCAACCTTTTGAACTGAACAGTTTAACCGATTCTTTTGAACCGACAATGTGAATTGTTTTCTTCTGAACTGTTTTTGCATTTTGTTCATTTTTTTTATGTTTTTGAATGTGATCTAGTGAACTGTCCAATTTTACAATTGTGAACATTTATAAATGTTTATGGGGTTGTATTTGATATTGAAGGTGTAGAATTCTAGGAATCGTTATAGCCTCTAGAGGGTGCACCCAACCGAGTGAATGAACAACAGTGTCAAGTGAAATTGTTCATTTATTTTGAATTGAATCCCTATAACTGTGGTTTGATTTTGAACAAAGGAAATTGTTTATTTTATTTTTTCCTTTTGAATATCAATAATTACTTAAATACTTCATCTAAATACAGAGCTTTACGTTATTATTTAACCAGTGTTGTCTTTATTACACCTCCATAGTCGAACCTACTGGCCTAAGGTTGATATTAGTAACAAGTGCAATATTATTTGACACGTGTGCTACATTTGTACTTGTACTCTGCACAATAACAATAAAGTTGAATCTAATCTAATCTAACAATTCATAAAACTGTTTTTTATAATCTAAATAAACAATAATAAAAGTGCAGAAATACAATGTTCTCAAAGCCACAAGCCTAAAGAAGTTATATTTCAAATTTGAAGATGATTTAACAAAAAATTAAGGCTCTGCCTTTCAAGACGACCTAAAATCTGACTGCACTGCTCGGCTATTATGAATAAAACTATGCTGCATTTTTAAAAATAGACTTTGGAGACAGGCTCATTTTGTTTATGAGACTCTAATATATACGATAATATACAGTTTTACAACATGATTGCTGCTCAGTTTGCATAGTTTGTTGAAGAATGATGATGAAGGGTAAATCTTTCAGGCGAGATCTCATGTAACCAATGGAGAATATATCAATATTTTCCAGTTTGATCAATTTTATGGCCAAAAAGTGCTATGAAACAATAATTATAACACAATTGTACTACAGAATTAAAGTGTGTATGAATTAGTGATCAGTCAGTGCATCAAATTTTAAGCACACAGATATAATTTATAAAATAATAATAAGTATAGCTGCAAGCAGCAATTAAGAGGCCAAGTACAATAGCTTGTAGTGTAGCTTGTATAGTTCAGCTTGTAGTCCAAAAACCCAGAAGAGAATTTGCCATGAGTTCCTTCTGGATTTTCTTCTGGATTTTTTTTAATGAGGTTTTTAAACTTTTGAGTAAAATAAGGTCTGTGATAAACATTATTAATGATATGTGGATGTTTGAAAGAGTGTAATTTATGTTGTAGAACAAAACATCCATGTATCGTCCCGTCACCCATAGGAAATCCAGAGGGAACCCTTGGCAAATAAGACATTTGTGCTCGCCTACAAATTGATGTCATGGATGAACAGCTCTATTTCACTATTTAAGAACTTTATGCCATGACCTCGGGATATATTGTAAAACTTAATTTAGTTTTGCGGATATTTTATGTTGGCATTTGTGAAAATAGTCCATATAAGATCATGACAAAGTTTTTTATAGTTATTTTTGTAAGATCACTTCAAACTGAATTTTCAATTAAAATGACTTAAAGGTGAGTTCCGGTTAAATTAGATTTTTGAGCCCCCACCTTTCAGAATTTCAAAGCTCTCACAGTAGATATTACAATCTTCATAGGGAATAGGTAATTGTTATGATCACTTATAAAATGCACAATTGTGCTGTTGTTTCTTTTCTCTGCTCGACTTCTATTTTTCGGAGCATGCACATAATGCCAAGGCCTATTGAGGTCCGTCTGACATGTATACATGGTGGACAAAGCTAAACTACAAACACATTATCTAGGTCTCTTAGTTCAATTTTACAAAAACCAGACTGGAACGATTTCGGTCAGACTAAAGCATTTAAATGACATTTTAAAAAGATTAATTATTGATTTAATCCAACTGAAATCTAACTTTTAATGTGCATGTAAATGCATTCATTCATCACTTGGAAGCTTTTGCGAAATAACAATGTTTAAACATTTTTTGTTAAACTGTATGTTCATCATGTTTAAAGTGACTATGTGAGTGATGTGCTTTACAAACTAATAATACCAATTGTTTAGAAACACATTTGAACTTTTTTAAAAGTAAAAATGTAAGACAATTTGTGTTAAAGCTACAGCTAAAATTACATTAAATATTTCACATTTTGTTTTAGAAACACATTTACCCCTTTTTGTTGAATATAAAGTTTTATACCATGCATCATTTTTTTTCACCCCAGTTTTCCACTTATTTGTACAGCATTTAAAATCCATCATTAAAACATTTGTTAATACACATATTGGTGATCATAAACACTTCCTGAGAGGGGATGGTTGGTGGAGGGGTCCAAAAACAAGTACAGTCATAAATCTTATTTTGATATGGTACCCCATGTAAACTGCTGACCTAGGGTGTAGATTTGAATTGAACATTGATGGGGTGCGGCATGTAGCATTTACATGTTTCCATTAATCATAGTGTCCCCATGGAATCTACACCCCTGCTGCTGACGACAATTGTGGTATAAAAGCTGGGGTTCCCATGAAGCTTCACACAATCTTCACTGGTATTCTGAAGACAATTTGAAACCCTGGTAAGTTTTTGGTGCAGCAATATACTCAACCCTTCAACTACAAGTAACGTTGTGATTTGTCTTTAAAATTCACTGATTATATACAAAGTACAGCATATGAGTGTAGATATAATGTATTACCATTGCTGCATATTAATTTCCAGGTTTACCATGGCAATGCTGAGAAATCTTCTACTTCTTTTTGTATATTTTTCCTGCAGAATGCAGAAGGTAACATTAATGTACCATTATGCAAAATTCCCTTTTTATTCCAGTTTAAAGGTTAAAACAGTGTGTGTTCTGCCAAAATCTGTTTAGTAGCTTAACCCCTTAAACTCCGGCGAGTCTGTGGGCAGGGTTTGAAGCATGTGATAAGTTTACACTTAACTTGTAGAAGTCCCAGTCACTCATTTGTGGTACCATTTGATAGCTTAGAATCTGAACTTTTCAAAGAATAGCATCACTTTTGCATTTTTGTTACAAAAAATAACAAAATAAAGCCTTTAAAACTTTGTCGCATATGAGCACCAGCTAGAGGTACGTATGAACAAAAACATTTTTCTCATGGCAATTAAATGGCATGTCATATATCAAATGAAAGCTCTCATTCTTAGGAATGTTACTGTATTGTTTATTTTGTTGCACTAACACTACAGTTCAAACTCTCTGTTTGACAACAAAGATAAATGTCTTGCATATTTTATATGTCTGTGTGCTTGCTTGGTAAAATAATAAAATTTTATTGATCAGAAGTCCAGAAAAAACGTCTAGTCCATAATTAACAAATCATCGGCAAAATATGTCATTAACTATTAATAAGGATATGTTATATATAGAAAGATTACAAGATTGAGCTACTAGTTCATTCCAAAAATTAGACTAGAAGAATGTTGTTATAATTAATGAGGGTTCAGCAATGTCTAAATCCATATATTAACAATATGCACACAATACATTGATAGAATACATAATAAAATGTTGTTGGCTGTGAATATTGTAAGACACTAAAGTTTGTGTACTGTGCAGCTAAAAAGTGTCCCTTTGGATGGAAACCTTTTGGAGTACAATGCTACAAATACTTCCCTCAGGAGGTTAACTGGGCAACAGCGGAGGTAATGTTAGTTGAAGATGACTTAATTTACTCATTAAGTCAGGAATACTTAGAATTTCCTGTTACTAATACTTATTGCCACTAATGCTTTGAAAGATAATATTTTGGATTGACTATGAAACAATATCTCTCTTCAGAAAAACTGTCAAAGTGTTGGTGGGAATCTGGCATCTGTGCAGAGCAAACCGGACAATGATTTTCTACTGAGTCTAGTGCCTGGATCCTCACGTGCTTGGATTGGCGGTCATGATGGTGAAGTAGTAAGTCATTCTAATTTTAAAATGAGGACAAAAAAGCAGTGAGATTGTAAAGTAACTATGCTTTAAACATGAGGCTTAGCAATAATGCAGAGAATATAGTACAGCAGTACAGTCTTTGTAATCACTTTTTTTTACTTATTAGGATGGTCAATGGATGTGGACTGATGGGTCTGTATTTGAATTCACCAACTGGGGCCCCAATGAACCAAACACTTATAATAATATTCCTGAGAACTACTTGGAGATCAGCCGGGACAGTAAGAAAGCAATCTCGTTTCTTGAATTCATGCAATATTTATTTATGGTCCTGGTGTTTGGTTTCACAAAAAATTGTTATATACACCAGTGAGCCAAAACATTATGACCACCTGCCTAATATGCTGTTGTCTTCCATGTGCTGCCAAAACAGCGCCGTCATGCAAATGATCTATACATGGTATCTGGCACTAAGACATTAGCAGCAGATCCTGTAAATTGTAAGGTGGAGCCTCCATGGATTGGACGTGTTGGTCCAGCACATCCCACAGATTCTCAAACGGATTTAGATCTGGGGAATTTGGAGGCCAGGCCAACACCTTGAACTCTTAATCGTGTTCCTCAAACCATTCCCAAATGTGTACAGTGTGGGAGGGCACATTACTCTACTGAAAGAAGGCACTGCCATCAGGGAATACCATTGCTATGAAGGGGTCAGAGGTGCCAAAAACTTTACTGAAGTAAAAATACAGTTAATTTAAAAAAAATACTCAAGTAGAAGTACTTTCCTAAGTTTACTCTCCTATATTCCAGTACATGATACACATTTAACATGCATTACAGAATTATTATTATTATTAATAATAATATACTATTAACATTATTGATAATTATGGAAATGTTCATCATTCACCACCATGTTGTTCTCAATATATAACTTATTACATTAAAACCAGTAACGTAACGACAGGAACGTAAAAGTAAAAGTAAATTTTTTTCATCATATATTTACATGAGTAAGAGTGAAATGTACCCACCGTAAAACATACTCATAAAAAATAAACGTTTTCCAAAAATGTACTCAAGTAAATGTAGCGCATTACTACCCACCTCTGGAAGGGGTGTACCTGGTCTACAACTATGTTTAGGTAGGTGGCACATGTCACATTGACGTCCACATGAATGGCTGGACCCAGACTATCCCAGCAGAACATTTCCCAGAGTATCACATCCCCTCCACCAGCTTGTCATCCTCCCACAGTGCATCCTGGTGCCATCACATTCCCTGGTAAACGGCACACAGGTACACAGCCGTCCACAAGAGGTAAAAGAAAATGAGAATCATCGGACCTTCTTCCAATGTTCAAGGTCCAGTTCTGACGATCGCATGCCCATTGTAGGCACTTTCAACAGTGGACAGGGGTCATCATGGGCACTCTGGTCTGAGACTATGCTGCCCCATATGCAGCAGGGTATGATGCACTGTGTGTTGACACATTCCTCCCATAACCATCATTAACATTTTCTGTGCATTTTTTGTACCGCAGTAGATCTTCTGTGGGTTCGTACAAGACAGTATAGCCTTGGTTGCCCTTGCATATTTGATGAGGCTTGGGTGCCCAACAAACTGTCGCCAGTTTGTGGTTTGTCCCGCCTCGGACCACTGTCGGTAGGTACTCACCACTGCTGACCGGGAAAACCCTGCAAGCCTTGCCGTTTTAGAGATGCTTTGACCCAGTCATCTGACCATAGCAATTTTGCCCTTGTCAAAGTCGCTCAGGTCTTTACTCCTGCCCTTTTCTCCTGCATCCAACTGGTTGACTATGAGAACTGATTGTTCACTTACCATCTAATCTACCCAGACCTTGACATGTGGCCTTATTAGGAGATTATGAACGTTATTCGCTTCACCTGTGAGTGGTCGTAATCTTTTGGCTCATCAGTGTAAATTACTAATTTGGATGTCATAAAATGCTTCAAGTTTTATACTGTTCCATGACTGATATATGAGCATGCCCTATATTGATTCAGACAAAACTATTATAGTCTTAAGTGTATTTAATGTTCATTCAGGTGAACACCGTTGGAACGATGAGCTGTGTTCAGTTTCAATGAGCTTTATTTGTGCTCAAAGCCTCTGAGATTTTTTTTACTTCATACATTTCAATGTTATGATTGTCAATATGAAATACTGAAAGACTCCTCCAATCAATAAAGGCATTGAAAACACAAATCTTGTGCCTTGTGGTGTTAAACTCAAACTCATATAAAACATGATACATGTGGGTGTTTCTTTGACTTCAGGCAATTTTATGTCCCAAGGGTTGATATGTTATCAAGATGAACAGATTTCAACTTTTTTTTGTGTTATATGACGATTTAAAAAAAAAAGAACATTTTATATTAACTGAAATATGTTTATTAGCCATCAATTCCAATCAAGCTGCAATTTTGTCAAAATATCCTCCTAAAACATAGCCATTCATTTTTGTCCTTGTGTGTGTATATATATATATATATATATATATATATATATATATATATATATATACACACACACACATATACTGGCGGGGTTTGGAATAATGTACAGATTTTACAATTTTGGAAGGAAATTGGTTCTTTAATTCACCAAAGTGGCATTCAACTGATCACAAAGTAGTGTCAGGACATTACTGATGTAAAAAAACTGCACCATCACTATTTGAAAAATACCTTTTCGATCAAATCTAGACATCAGCCATCACTCCAACACCTTATCCTTGAATAATCATGCTAAATTGCTAATTTGATACTATAAAATCCCTTTATTTTTAATTATAATTATATAATTAATATTAAAAGAAAAGATTCGAGTGGGCAAAGAAACACAGACATTGGACAACAGATAATTGGAAAAGAGTGTTATGGATCTTCACCCCACTGAGCTTTTGTGGGATCAGCTGGACTGTAAGGTACGTGAGAAGTGCCCGACAAGACTAGTGCTACAGGAAGTGTGGGGTGAAATGTCCTCTGAGTATCTGGACAAACTGACAGCTAGAATGTCAAGAATCTGCAAAGCTGTCATTGCTGCACGTGAAGGATTTTTTGATGAGGTATCTTAAATGATGGGCTTTTCAGAGATGCCATCTGAAAGGTTTTGTGATTTGACCATGACAACTTCCATTTCTTGGTCTTTAAAAATAATTTATCACATTTTATGTAGGGTGACCAAATATTGTTATTTTCCCAGACATGTTTTCCCAACCTCTTTTTCGGTCCTTAAAAAGCATCCGGACAGGACAAACAAATTGGCTAAAAATTTGACTTTGTCTTCATATTAATGTGCTCTCTACAGTAAATAAAACAATTTCACAAGTTCTCTGGTTCATTTAGTCCTGGAGCACAAGGTAAACATATTTGGCATGCTGTACATAATGGAAGGGCTTGAGCACAGGACTGCAATTGAGCTCTGAGATTCCCCTCTGGACTATCTGACTAAAGAAAAAAGAAATAAATAAAATAAAGACAATTTGGAAATAATTGTTATATGTATTTTGACATATAAACTTGTAAATGTAGAGGTGGAGTGATGCTGGGAGAATTGTCACTGGTGCAAGGGAAGCAGCCGCTTATACAGAATATTCTTGAGATATGATTGGCATACCTAAATGAACAAGCTCCTCCTGTACTTTCATTTGGAACTTCTATTCTTTTGAACGCAACACACAATAATTTCAACTTGTTCTCTATATAAAAATAAACATGAAACACATTTACAGTAGATAATACACTTACAGTGAAATGAAAGCCAATCGTTTAATGGAGAATCGATGGCAGTGGAAAAGGTAAACAAGGAAGTGCATCTTATTTACAGAATGAATCCTTTCTTTGTTCAAAGCTTGCTTGTACTTAATTCAAACATGTAAAAATGAATGCTCTATCTTTTAAGTAAATATTATTTATGATTGATTGTTATCTTTACAATGCAACATGTTTCAACTATTTCTCAATAAAGTAGAAATCCTTGTCATGTTAATTCTGTAACATGAGTAAATCTCACTTTTAAATAAAATAGTTAAATTTTAATAAACTTTTCGAGCACCGTGTTTGAATAATTAATGAGCTTGCATGGTTTCACCATTTACAAGTTAATTTACACAATTTTACTGTTAATTTTGTTACATTTGGTAACTTCTTGTTTTGTGAAGCCTGAAATTTATTTTTACCGGTATTCTGTTACCAGTTCATGATAAAAAAAAATATCTGTTGATTGTTACCATTGTGTTTTGTGCACCAAATGTTGAAGTCTGCATGTGGAGCTCTGTATCTATATTTCTATGCTGTCTAATATGCAAACAAAATTTTTTAGAAAGCATAAACCTTCCCTGTGGAAGACTTTCATATGTCATGTGGTAGGTGATTAAATATGTGTTTAAAAGGAAAGTTCAAAATGTTGCAAAATAAAGTCAATCATACTATTATTTTTTTTGCGGCGTATTTTTCAATGCTTTTACTTTTTACTCATGCTACTTTATTTTGACATTGGAGAGATGTACAGTTGATAATCTGAGACATATGAGAATATTCGTTTTCTATATTTCTTTCTTTCAGAAGTCCTCTCACTTTCAACTGCTTTTATTTTCAGCAAACTCAACATGTGTAAATATTTGTATGAACATAAAAAGATTCAACAACTTAGACATAAACTGAACAAGCTTCACAGCTTCCTGTCTTGCAGGAAATCACACACAGAACGAGCAGTATGACTGGTGACATTGTCATGCTGGAGGGTCAGGTCAGGATGAACCTGCAGGAAGGGTACCTCATGAGGGAGGATGGGCCCTCCACCGCCAAATCGATCCCGCTCCAGGGTACAGGTCTCAGTGTAACACTCATTCCTTCGATGATAAACAAGAGTCCGACCATCACCCCTGGTAAGACAAAACCATGACTCATCAGTGTAGAGCACTTTTTTCCAGTCCAGTCTGGTCCAGCAAAGATGGGTTTCTGCCCATAGGCGACATAGTTGCCGGTGATGTCTGATAAGGACCTGCCTTACAACAGGCCTACAAGCCCTCAGTCCAGCCTCTCTCAGCCTATTGCAGACAGTCTGAGCTCTGATGGAGGGATTGTGCATTCCTGGTGTAACTCAGGCAGTTGTTGTTGCCATCCTGTTCCTGTCCCGCAGGTGTGGTATTTCGATGTATCTATCCTATGCAGGTGTTGTTACACATGGTCTGCCACTGAGAAGATGATCAGCTGTCCTTCTTGTCTCCCTGTAGCGATGCCTTAGGCGTCTCACAGTACGGACATTGCAATTTATTGCCCTGGTCACATCTACAGTCCTCATACCTCCATACAGCATGACTAAGGCACGTTCACTCAGATGAGCAGGGACCTTGGGCATCTTTCTTTTGGTGTTTTTCAGAGTCAGTAGAAAGGTCTGTTTAGTGTTTTTATAACTGTGACCTTAATTGCCTACCATCTGTAAGCTGTTAGTGTCTTAATGAATGTTCCACAGGTGCATGTTCATTAATTGTTTATGGTTCATTGAACAAGCATGAAAAACATTGTTTAAACCCTAAAATATACAGTACTGTGGCCTAGGTAGCTCAGTGGTGGCTGCCACCCCTGGAGTTCGCAAGTTCGAATCCAAGGGCGTGCTGAGTGACTCCAGCCAGGTCCCCCTGGGCCACATTATAAGATGTGCAGGTTGACAGTCTCAGATGCGGAGGCAGCTCAGATTTATCCTCTGCCACCTGGATTGAGGCAACACGAGGACTTAAGAGAAAATTGTGATTTGAACATTCCAAATTCTGAGAAAATCCAAAAAAGAAAAAGATGGTTATATATAGGCCTATCTTCATTTTTAGAGTCAAATTTCCTATTGACACATACACTCACCTAAAGGATTATTAGGAACACCTGTTCAATTTCTCATTAATGCAATTATCTAATCAACCAATCACATGGCAGTTGCTTCAATGCATTTAGGGGTGTGGTCCTGGTCAAGACAATCTCCTGAACTCCAAACTGAATGTCAGAATGGGAAAGAAAGGTGGTTTAAGCAATTTTGAGCGTGGCATGGTTGTTGGTGTCAGACGGGCCGGTCTGAGTATTTCACAATCTGCTCAGTTACTGGGATTTTCACGCACAACCATTTCTAGGGTTTACAAAGAATGGTGTGAAAAGGGAAAAACATCCAGTATGCGGCAGTCCTGTGGGCGAAAATGCCTTGTTGATGCTAGAGGTCAGAGGAGAATGGGCCGACTGATTCAAGCTGATAGAAGAGCAACTTTGACTGAAATAACCACTCGTTGCAACCGAGGTATGCCGCAAAGCATTTGTGAAGCCACAACACGCACAACCTTGAGGCGGATGGGCTACAACAGCAGAAGACCCCACCGGGTACCACTCATCTCCACTACAAATAGGAAAAAGAGGCTACAATTTGCAAGAGCTCACCAAAATTGGACAGTTGAAGACTGGAAAAATGTTGCCTGGTCTGATGAGCCTCGATTTCTGTTGAGACATTCAGATGGTAGAGTCAGAATTTGGCGTAAACAGAATGAGAACATGGATCCATCATGCCTTGTTACCACTGTGCAGGCTGGTGGTGGTGGTGTAATGGTGTGGGGGATGTTTTCTTGGCACACTTTAGGCCCCTTAGTGCCAATTGGGCATCGTTTAAATGCCACGGCCTACCTGAGCATTGTTTCTGACCATGTCCATCCCTTTATGGCCACCATGTACCCATCCTCTGATGGCTACTTCCAGCAGGATAATGCACCATGTCACAAAGCTCGAATCATTTCAAATTGGCAATGAGTTCACTGTACTAAAATGGCCCCCACAGTCACCAGATCTCAACCCAATAGAGCATCTTTGGGATGTGGTGGAACGGGAGCTTCGTGCCCTGGATGTGCATCCCACAAATCTCCATCAACTGCAAGATGCTATCCTATCAATATGGGCCAACATTTCTAAAGAATGCTTTCAGCACCTTGTTGCATCAATGCCACGTAGAATTAAGGCAGTTCTGAAGGCGAAAGGGGGTCAAACACAGTATTAGTATGGTGTTCCTAATAATCCTTTAGGTGAGTGTATATATATAATTGTTTAATATTTAAAGATAACTACAGTATGTATAATTATTTCATCCTTATATATTGAATTATTGTTATATGAGGGGCTTTCTCAGCAAATATTTGTATATGTGATTAATCGCGATTAATTAATTAGGACACCATGTGATTAATTTGATTAATTTGATAGCCCTAATATATATATATTCTTCAGAATTTTGCCAGATTTTCCATAAGCATTTAACTATTTAGAATTTGTATTATTTTATGTCTTATTTGCTAAATTCTATATAGTTAAATGCTTATGGAAAATCTGATCCTCCTTCAATCACTCCACTGCCCCTAAAAACATAAAAGAACTGAAATAAAATTAAATAAAAACACTCGCACCTAACATGGCTTCCTCTCCATTTTTAACAATGAATTTCCTTGGGGGGCCTGGGTAGCTCAGCGAGTAAAGACACTGACAACCACCCCTGGAGTCACAAGTTCGAATCCAGGGTGTGCTAAGTGACTCCAGTCAGGCTTCCTAAGCAATCAAATTGGCCAGGTTGCTAGGGAGGGTACAGTCACACATGGTAACCTCCTCGTGGTCGCTATAATGTGGTTCGCTCTCGGTGGGGTGCGTGGTGAGCTGTGATTGGATAACGCAGAGAATGGCGTGAAGCCTCCACACGCTCAACAAGTCACGTGATAAAACACACGGATTGATGGTCACAGACGCATCTGAGATTCGTCCTCCGCCACAAGGATTGAGGTCACTGAGCCAACATTGGTTGCACAAGGTGCACAATGTTTTCCTCATTTAAAAAAGTTTCACATCTAATGAAATGAATAGTAATTTTGAAACGTGTATAAAATCATGAGAACTCATATGAGATGAAGACTCCAGTCATATCAGTAACTTTATGAAAGCTGTTTTATTCTACATGGAGAGGGTCCCTTCATAAGGGCTACCATATTAGGATCACATGACCAGCTGAATACTTCTCGCTTTATCTCAGTAAGTGCCCTGTTTTAGTGCCCGTGACTTTTTCATTCATGGATAAAATGAATCATGGTGGACTGTGAATAGTGAATTTCTACAATGGCATCAGAAACTGAAAACTATTGTGTTTGAATGATGCTGTATCCGCACCACTAGGTGTCAGTGCAAGACGTAACAAAGATATTCTGAGTGCACGTTCAATGTCGAGTTATCCTCATTTTACCTGCTGAAAAACATCTGTTTTTCAATTTCCGGTCTCCAGTGTATTTACTCGTATCAGCATATGTTATTAGTGGATATGATGCTTAGAGTAATACATTTTTAAAAAATAGTCCAAAAAAAAGAAAAGAAAAAAAGCATGTGGCTCAGAGAGTTACAATGAGTTTTTTGACAGTGCCATACCTGAGGGGGTAGATGACATTAAGCAATGGTCCGAGGTTAATTACATTGATATAATTTAATACTTAAAGGAATATTCCGGGTTCAATACAAGTTAAGCTAAACTGACAGCATTTGTGGCATAATGTTGATTACCACAAAAATTAATTTGGACTCGTTCCTCGTTTTATTTAGAGAAGGCAAAAATCAAAGAATGAAAGTGAATGGGGCCAATTGTTAGAGGGTTTAAAGCCAGAAATGTGAAGCTTATCATTTTATAAAAACACTTTTGTTAAAACTCATATATTGAGCAGTAAATTAGATTAAAGCATATTTTTTCAGTCATTTTAGGGTTTGTTGACATATCAAATTAATAAATTGTAAAATAACTTTACACAAAAAAGTTTAGCAAGTGATTTTATCACACTAAAATCATGTTAACACACATATTGTTTGTGTCTTGTGGCTATACTTTTGAAACTGAGGATTTTAACGTTTACGGATTGGCAACATTCACTTCCATTGTAACTTCCTCACTGTATACCATATTTTTTCTTCTCTTTTTAAAAGGGCAAGACAAAATGTATTTTTGTGTTAACCAAGATTTTGCCACAAATGCTGTTGATTGAGCTTAGCTTGTATTGAAACCGAAATATTCCTTTAAGAATTTTTATGACACCCAACATCTGCACAAGTTGAGCCCGAATTTTTAAGCAAACTAACATTTAAATGGTGGTTATTCTCCATCTGGAGTGCTTGTTTTGGTAATTTTTACATTGCTTCTTATTAAGACCAGAAACAGAAAACAGGCAATCAGAATCATCATGGCGCTGCTGAGAGGTTGCTCAGAAAAACTGTGGCTTGATGTGCTTTTTGTGAATAATACTAAACATCACAACAGATATTTGGTAAAAAACGTTTTTCTTTTTTTGCACTACAGATCAAAACAAGGATTTTACTTCTTATTATTACTACATTTGTGAAAATATCAGTATTTGGAAAAATATACAAGCAAGCAATTTAATAACCAAAAAACACAGTGACAAATGAACGGATTATGCCTCCAGGGTTTCCAATACTTAAATTAAAAGGTTTAATTTCAAAATGAACAGATTTACTCCATGAACACTGTAGATCAAAAACAAAAATGTCATTGACTTAAAAGTCCATCCACTTGAAGAAGAGTCCAATGCAAAACTTTTTAGAGATAAGATGTGCACAGTCAAAGGAATTTATCCAACCCTTAACGGTGGGGCAACTAACACGACTCCATCCCCTCGAACAAACAGCATGGGAATGTTGCGCTTCGTTGACTGTGAAACAAACATAGGCATGTTTCAGTGACAATAGGCATGATAAGACAATGTTTGCAGGTTAAAACCCTAAAACAATTTACATTACAGATTAAAGACTGGGTTAAAGGTGCTGTAAGCAAATTCTTCAAGGAAAGGTATGCAAAACTTTTTACTACTCACTGAAAGATTTTAATGAAATAAGTGTCCTAGAATATCTCACCGGTCTTGGTGACAGCTCTAGACTTTGTAAATAGCAAACAAACATTTGTCCATGGACCGTGGCCAATAGCCGCGTTACCAATATTGGGCCAAATGAGTGCATGTTAGCGTGCGCCAGTGTCAGTTGTGTTGCCACTGTTACTTCCAGGGCTTCATTGTGCCAGCTCGGAGCTTTCTCTGGGACAGTAATTCATATTATTACTACAGTGGTCTTTGGCCCGCCGATTACCCTTTGGCCAAATAAGGCCAACCAAGAATTGAGGTGGGTTCATTGTCAAATGCAAAGTTTTGCCAAACTTCCCAGGTTGTGTATCAGGCACACAATGGTACTGGTTTGGGAAAGTAATATATAAAAATGCAGGCACAGTGCAAATCTGTTAAAATGGTCACTGGACAAAGTGGTGCCTGAAGAAATTACTTTCCATGGTTCAGTGAACTTTCATAGATGGTGTGCCGAAACATCTTCCCACTGTTAGTGGAGAGCAGAGTATGGTGGTGTGACACTCCGCTCAATAACCCGCTCCACGCACATGCACTCCGCTAATGGCCCAAGCGGATGCTCCACTCAAGTACCGTTCACTTTTTTTTAAAAAAAGTATTCGCTCAAATCCCGCTCCGACATTAAATTTCTCTGTAGTATACTTGATCCCAAGCACGTACACAAGGGGTAGCTACAGTGGCCCAAGCAACTGCTCCTTTTGCCCACATGGGCTGAGGTGCCCCTATATAGGCTATAAAGCGACATTTATTAAATTATCCAATGATTAGTAATATACACATATGTAATAATGTGATTGTATTATTGTGTTTTAGTATATTATATCTCGCCATACATTTTGAACTGGTTTACAACAGCTGTTAGATAATCGGGTCTACCAGAACTTCGTTATCATTTGTAATCAGTCAAATATTTCTCTGTTAGCACACATGCCATTGAACATCCTCAAATATTGCCTTAACATTTTTTCAGTTCTAAATTACCTTTATTTACTTTAAACATGTCATCAAACTTGCCTCTACAATTGGGCTGCAACTAATGTCTATTTTTATAAATCGACTAATATAACGATTATTAGAAATATTATTAAACTATTCGGGCAATTATTGCAATGATTAATCATTAGTAGGGTAGGCCCCCTATCTGATATTTAAATATTAAATATCTGCTGACACAGAGTCCCGATCCGATACCTGCATTTGCCTAGATAAAGCTGCAGACTGTTTTTTTGTTTGTTTATAAAAATAACTAAGTAAACAAAGTAACTAAAAGATGTCTTCAGCTTAATGCATTTACTTAGTGCAGCTAGCAATTTTATAAAACTCACATATAAAATCAACTTCTACTAAAAATGGTGTAAAAGCTTATTTTAACTTTAACTTTTTATATTCAGGTACAAAAATAAATTTCTGTATGGATGAATATAATCTTACGTACATTTGCAAATGGTGTAAACAGCTTGACTTGAATAGTCACAACAAAACATTTATTCTATAAAAACAAATTCAAAATTTCGCAATTACTCTTAAAAGTGGTGTAAACAGTTACACTTGAACAGGCCGAAGTTCAACAACAATGAAACGGTTATAAATAGTTCTGTTGTCAATATCAAAATTCCATTGTGACACACTGACAACCAGTAAAAACCGTGAAAGCATCACACACCGCAGAGATACATCCAAAAATAAGAAAAATATATTCATAAGCTCTAAAACGGCTCCAATGAGAAATCATTCATATCTATGGTCTGTTTTTGAGTTTTGCTGTAACACAACTCACTAAATATTAAGCAAACGCATGAAGATGCAGTGTTGCTATTGAAAGTTAAACGGTTATATTTATTATTAGTGGTACTGTGACCAACATTAATCTGATTTATATTGGCATGAGTGACTGATGATGATATATTGAGAGCATCTGAAGTGTGCACACCTTTGATTGACAAAGAGAGCGTTCATGTTAAAGAGAGTAAAGCGCTCATGATCGCTCAAACAGTCTCTATCACTCAACATCTGATTGTCACAACTCACGTCATGTATCATGTATTTGCATGCTTATTTGTTGTTTAATTGGTTTTATAACCTGTTAGCAGCCTCTATATCCTATTCCTGTTCACTGTGCAAGAAGTGTGAATAACTCCCATAACGACTCGCACACCTTTTTAAAAACAAACCGGCATATTCATCTCAATTACACCATATCTGAAAGTTTAAATTCGTGAATGCTTAGAATTGCCAACAACTCACGCTCCATAGGCCATTCTGTTATGATTCAAGGGCTGAGAAAGCACTCATTCATTAGAGGAGCAGTGTATGTGTGATTGCCTGCATGCTGCAAAAAACGTCGGCCCTAAATCTAGACACGATCGGCCGATCGCGGATTTAAGATGAATATTGGCCAATTTTGATCACCATCCAATCGATCATGACATCTGGCGATGAGCTCCTCATCTCAATCAAGTGCGAGCTGCAGTGCTGCTCTCCCGCGTGCGTCATCATTAGTGTTTCAAAAGATCTCGTGTTGTGTTAAATGAAATCAGACGACTATTCGGCAACGGAATTATGGTCGACGTTGTCGATAATTTCGACTAATCGTTTCAGACCTACTAAAACACATGTGCATTGGCACGGAAACTGCTTTTCAGTTTAAACTGGCCCCTAGGGACACAACCGACTCAGAAAAGCACAATCTTATCAACTTTAAAAGTTTATTCGAGTCGTTTATGGCAGTAATGAAAACATGGACTGGTACCAGGGAAATACAGGTAAAAGTGAAATTCTGAATTGTTCTTCAGTTGTGTTGTCTCCACGGAATGATTATTTGGCTACTGTAGATTTGATACATCAGGCTTCTGATTTAATGCTATCAGACTTTGGGTCTGTAAATTAAAATGAGCAATTTCTCATCCTAATTTTGTGTTCAGTTTTAATGGGCATATTATGTTATCTAGAAAAGAGCAGTGATTTTTTTTTCTCTTGGATAATTATATAATTATTATGTTAGTAGATACTATGTGCCCCCATTTGTTTTTCCTTGATATATTTAAAGCAGTATAAAGTGAATCTGGACTTTATATGCATCAAACGATCATGTGTTGCGCATGCGCTGTTTATATGTACAGCAGGGTTTAACCATGAATTTAACAAATAACAAATATTCATCCTGCATTAAGTGAGAATTTGTCTAATACTGTATACTGTATATTAGATAAAATCAAGTTTAATGATCCCAAAACAAACAAAAATTAATAAAAAAATTACACTGCCTTTAAGAAAAGTGTTACAAACATTTATGGCTTTTTTTCTCTGTGCATGAAAGCAGCAAGCGAAGTCGAAGATACTATCCGCAATTGCTAATCTGGAGTCAGTTTTTACATTTCACATCGTTAAGGTGTGGGTTTGGCTTTGGGAAACTGACCAGCAGTTTTGTGCAAGTTATCTTGAAGCAGAACCGAAAGAAACAGATGGTCGATTAAGTGAGATAATTCCGCTATGAAATTCTCTATGTGAGAATGAGAGATCTTTACCAATCAAATGCTCAATTGTACAATGGAGGCATGAAAGCAGAATGCTGCTTCTGCAACTTAGGACACACTGATCTGCAAGATCATATGTTTATTGGATTTGATGTAGGGATTTTTTGTGTGTGTTCACCAGGATTCAAGGAATGGTTTTGCCATTATACAGTATTATCAATCAATATTCAGTTGAGGGTGCTCTAACTTTCGGGCTGGCATCTAGCTGGCAGCTGCACTGACATGATTGCAAAACAATAAGATACCTTTCCTATCTATTTATATATTATCGAAAGGTAGTATAGCCTACTAGCTCAACTTTTACTGCACTACCATGTTTGCGTAGCACATCCTCATGTTTTCTGGCATTGTGACACATACAATTCCAAAAGGAATATTTCTCTCACAGTCTATCCACACTCCCTTTCGATTTCCTCATTCTTAACTTTGATTAATACTTTGCATTTATGCAGGCTATAAGGTTTGCAACTTCACTAAAACAATGTATGAACACCCTTAGGCCTATTGCTTATTTAGCAGATTCCCAAACCAGCATACCCCAAAGTGCATTCTGGGTTGAGCGAGCAGCACTGAGCGGCTTGAGCGAGCGAAACAGAATCTTCAAAAAGGCGCTATCCGCTTAGGTGGAATTATCACCTCTCCACGCACATGCACTGGTGGAGAGATCACTTGAGACACCATGGCAGTTACAGTCGGTGAGTTGTCAACTCTAACTTTTCTTGCTGTTTATATTTTATATAAACTCAATATTCTAGATAAATAGACAACATGACACTTCAGCTTGAGCTTCTATTTTGCTAGTGAAATGGGCGGGGTGTGCTACGTTGGCACCAAAGAGGTGTATTAAGGGCATTTTTTGGGCAATGCTGCGGAATAACTTGCCCGATGGTGGGAACACAGATTGATTTTAGTCTTGCAGCACAAGGTCCAAGGATATTGGCTAGTTGATAGCCCTAGCTCGCACTGGCCCATTCATTGCATGGCTAATGACGTTTTCTGCCCGTCAATCATTTTTCCCGTTCTCATTGTATTGTAGTTGCAGCGTATTATTGAGGCTTAATTCCATTTTTATGCCATGTTTCTCATAACAGTTGAGGGAACTATTTTGCTGCTGTTGTTTTTAACAACCATTTCTGCTCAATATCTGTCTCAAAGCTCATTTGATATATCTGGAGTGCTGGGTTTTGGAAAGGGGCCGTGGCTAATCCAACAGCTCAACTTGTGGAAATTCTAGAAACGGCTAAAATCGCTTGCAGCACCTTTAATCAAAAATACTTTAACGTTTATATCTGCATAGTTTATTGGTTTCTGCATGTAAACGTCCTCATTGATTTTTTATTGCTTAATATTCATATGAATGGCTACATTAATATTATCAAGTGAATGTAACAGACCAACAGATGAATGTGTCAAATGAAAAAACAGCAATATATAAAATTACCTTGTAAATCTCCTCAAACGTCTCCTCATCAATTTCTACCGTCGTCACTGTCTCTTCAACATCTCCGAGGATCATGTTTAAGTGCTGGTCATAGGCCTGCATTCATAAAAATAAGTTTTGTGTTCATTAAATTTAAATATCTTTACACCCCTTCTAAAAACCGTATAGTTTCTAAGATTTAGCCCATTGTGACAACTAGCCCAGGTGTCCGCTACATCATATGTGCCAAAACAACATATTATGGATGCTGTTAATAAGTAATTAATGCAAAGACAATGGGCATTTTCATCAATAAGCAGAAATAATCAAGCAGCTTCAATCTCACATGCAGTCTGCCACGCAGCTCTCTGTCATTCCTCATCTTCACATAGATTCTCTCATCCAAACTCAAACGGATGAGATCCAGAGGCTCTTCCACAGTGTTGGTGGCCTGTGGCTGTAAAAGATTCATTCATATTATAAGTATTTTAAAAATTTGCATATATACACTGGGGGGCAAAAGTTTGGAATAATGTTTTTCAGATTTTGCTCTTATGGAAAGAAATTGGAACTTTTATTCACCAGAGTGGCATCCAACTGATCACAATGTATAGACAGGTTATTTATAATGTGAAAAATTACTATTATAATAAAAAAAATAAAATAAAAAAAAGACTTCAAAGAGTTGCGTGCAGCAATGACAGCTTTGCAGATCCTTGGCATTCTAGCTGTCAGTTTCTCCAGATACTCAGAGGACATTTCACCCCACACTTCCTGTAGCACTTGCCATAGATGTGGCTGATTCACACACCTTACAGTTTAGCTGATCACACAAAAGCTCAATGGGATTAAGATCCATAACACTCTCTTCCAATTATCTGTTGTCCAATGTCTGTGTTTCTTTGCCCGCTCTAACCTTTTCTTTTTGATTTTCTGTTTCAAAAGTGGCTTTTTCTTTGCAATTCTTCCCATAATGTCTGCACCCCTGAGTCTTCTCTTTACTGTTGTTCATGAAACTGGTGTTGAGCGGGTAGAATTCAATGAAGTTGTCAGCTGAGGACATGTGAGGTGTCTATTTCTCAAACTAGAGACTCTGATGTACTTATCCTCTTGTTTAGTTGTACATCTGGTCTTCCACATCTCTTTCTGTCCTTGTTAGAGCCAGCTGTCCTTTGTCTTTAAGACTGTAGTGTACACCTTTGTACAAGTTTCTAAAGAAAGCTGTTTCTTTCTCTCTTTTTTTCTATTTTTGACCTAATATTGATCTTGAGACATGCCAGTCTATTGCATACTGTGGCAACTCAAAAACGAACACAAAGACAATGTTTAGCTTTAATGTAATAGCTTTTAGCTGTGTTTGATATAATGGCAATTAATTTTCTAGTACCAAATTAGCCATTTAACATGATTATTCAAGGATAAGGTGTTGGAGTGATGGTTGATGTCTAGATTTGATCAAAAATGACTTTTTTCAAATAGTGATGGTGCAGTTTTTTTACATCAGTAATGTCCTGACTACACTATGTGATCAGTTGAATGACACTTTGGTGAATTAAAGTACCAATTTCCTTCCGAAACAGCAAAATCTCTACATTGTTCCAAACTGTTGGCAGCCTGTGTGTGTGTGTGTGTGTGTGTGTGTGTGTGTGTGTGTGTGTGTGTGTGTGTGTGTGTGTGTGTGTGTGTGTGTGTGTGTGTGTGTGTGTGTGTGTGTGTGTGTATTATGCATCACCTATAAATATAAGGTCTTGTATAACGTATTAAAAAAATTTAAATATATAGAAATATTAATGCAAAAGCATTGCCAACGATACAATTTGAAAATATAAACACACGTTAAAAACAAAACGCAAACCTGCTCAGCTTCGTCCGCCATGATTCAAAGATACCCGAAATGCACTTCCTCGTGCACCAGCAAATCGCTGGCCGGCAAAAATTAGTTTATCTTGTGAACCATAAATGTTTATTCCTCCAGGGGGCGCTTGTTGGATCAAAAAAACCCGAATCCTCCATTGATCCCCATTCAAATCTCGAGATGTTTTTTGTCTTATTTTGTCTTAAGACATTTGTACACTAACATATATACATTTTACTAATAATTAATTCAAAAGAGTTGTACTTGATATATAAATTGGCATATGCCTAGGGTATCGCAATGAAATTATTAAATAAAAAAAATCCTTAACCATTAATCACAAACGAGTGTGACTGGTCTTTCCTCGCCAGCGCTGAGAACATTAACATGTGTCATGTGACATCGCTGTTTATGCTTTGTCTCGGTTTACATTTATTATGTTATTGTGACAATTGTTGCATTTTGCTGTTCTTGCCATACTCTATACATTAAATCTGTGATATAGCTTGCTCATTCATTAATTATAATACAAAAATTATATATATATATATATATATATATATATATATATATATATATATATATATATATATATATATATATATATATATATATATATATATATATCTAAAAGAAGAATTCAGATGTAACATTGAGTCAATAATGTTTCCTTTTTTACAGATGGAGCTAAAGAAAAACAACGCGCCTATGATCGAAATGATCAGAACAACATTTAGTAATCCAGATATGAGGATATTAATCTCCCATTGTGTCTGATTCTGCTCAATATTCTTCACCACTGTATGATTCTGGCTCTCTGGAGTTGGTTCTATAGTAAAATATAATACATTTT
The DNA here is from genome assembly GCA_032164185.1 of Moxostoma hubbsi. NCBI lineage: Eukaryota > Metazoa > Chordata > Actinopteri > Cypriniformes > Catostomidae > Moxostoma > Moxostoma hubbsi. The sequence goes on along the minus strand of JAVLUX010000052.1, from coordinate 7,873,021 downwards.
GCACTGTGCAACATTTGAAGAAGTTTTATTAATGTATGTTTTTTGTAAGTGTCTAAAAACATGTATCAAATTATTATATTAATAATCATCAATATGACTTGATCACTAAATGGCCATTTACCAATTATGTGTAATGGCACCAGATTACACATAATTGGTAAATGGCCATTTAGTGATCAAGTCATATTGATGATTATTAAAATAATAATTTGATACATGTTTTTAGACACTTACAAAAAAACATTTTGTCTATTTTCATACAGTAATAAACTCCTAACTCATTTAGAGTGACTTGCAACAAATATTTGTGTCTGAAAGTTGTTGTTGTTTTTTTTTTAAAGGGTTTGAAGATAAAGTGCATAACATAATAACTGGCTCTGGTAGTTTCAGAAAAACAAAAAAAAAAAACCTCTCCATAATCAAATCATAGTTTATGGTCACATTTTGTCCCAAATCTGTGAGTTGATCTGTTAAAGTCTCTGCAGCTTGACACTATATGAGTAGAACTGTGAGATGGAAATCAAAGAAATACATAAAAATAATATGTCCCATATATCTTCCCATAATATAGTAGTCATTTTATACTTGACCACATATGCCTAACACCACAAAATAAAGGAAAACATAAATAAAACAATAGTTTAATTAACTTCAAATAACTCAAAGTCTCGGGTCACAACCTCACCCTCAGGGCCATGAAGGTCATAGCGCAGACACTCAGGCAGGTGATGGCCACCCTCGTGGTCCAGGAGCGTTATATCTGGCTGAACCTGGTCGAGATGCGGGACGTGGACAAAGCACGCTTTCTCAACTTCCCAGTCTCCCAGTTCAGTCTATTTGGCGACACCGTGGAGAACTTTGCCCAGCAGTTCCCCCACATCATGCCCCGCCTCTGCACCAGTGTGGGCCGTGTTCCATCTGTTCACCAAGGCCGTCCACCCTGCGGCTTTCAGACAACAGGCAGCTCTGCCCCAAACTGGGTCCAGCTCTCAGCCACAGCGTCGAGTGCCCCGCAGAAAGGGCATGCCCCCGTCTCCCGAATGTCCTCCAGGACTTAGAAGACTCCCAAGGGTTCCGGAGACGGACGATCCAGGGAATGAGATGTTTGCTCTAGAGCTGGTAGACAGACCACTCCATCCCCCGGTGGAGGGCCGGGAGGGGAATCTTTATTTAAGAGTTTTTTCTTTGCCACACACACTTTGGGCTGCAGTTCTCACATTTTCAATAATAGAGCAATTTCCTCTTTCCCTGGGTCACCTAGCCCAAATGCCATTCTCACAGCAACCCGGTGCCACACTTCAGCAGACACTGGACCTCCTCCTCAGTCACTAACCCACCCCCTGCCGGGCCTGTGGAGCAAGTTAAGTGCTTTGAGTCTACTCTCAGCACCAGAGACTCGAGAGGCGCTTCTGCCTCCCAACGCCACACTACCTGCTCCCACTGCGAAGCCTCACCATGTATGTCAAAAATGATCATACCCTTAGTGCCCCTCACATGGAGCTTGGACTTCCCAACCCGTCGCGCTGGTTGGCCAGGATCATCCGACTTGGCTACGCGAATCTGTTCGTCAGGCCCCCGCCCACTTTTGGCAGTGTCCACTTTACCTCAGTGCCTGCGGAGCTCACGACCCTTTTACTCAAAGACACGATAGAGCCGGTCCCTCCAGCCGAGATGAAGGAGGGTTTCTACAGCCTTCATCGAGTTTACAACCGATCTTGGATTTGTGAGTTTTCAACCAGGCCTTGCACAACCTCCCGTTCAAAATGCTCACGCAAAGACACATTCTAACTTGTATCCGGCATCAAGATTGGTTCGCAGTGGTAGACGTGAAGGATGCGTACTTCCACATCTCTATCTTGCCTCGACACTGACCCTTCTTACGGTTACCATTCGACTGCCAGGCTTATCAGTACAAGGTACACCCCTTCGGCATGTCCCTGTCCCCACGCATCTTCACGAAGGTCGCAGAGGCAGCCCTTGCCCCGCTAAGGGAAGTGGGCATCCGCATACTCAATTACTTCGACGGCTGGCTCATCCTAGACCTCTCAAGATAGTTGTTGTTCGCCCACAGGGACTAGGTGTTCAGGCACACCAACCGTCTAGGGCTTCAGGTCAACGGGGAAAAGAGCAAGCTCGCCCCAGTTCAGAGCATCTCATTTCTCAGCAAGGATTTAGACTCAGTCTCAATGACTGAGCGCATGCAGTCGGTGTTGAAATGCCTCACCTTATTCAAGCCAGGAACAGCGGTTCCTCTAAAACAATTCCAAAGGCTCCTGGGGCATATGGCATCCTCCGAGGCATTCGCGCCACTGGGGTTGATGCATATGAGATCGCTTCAGCACTGGCTCCAGACTCAAGTCCCGAGATGGGCATGGCACCACAGCACGCACCATGTGTTCATCACCCTGCCTGCCGCCAGACTTTCAATCCCTGAACATACCTCTGTTTTCTATGGACAGGAGTCCCCCTACAGCAGGTGTCCCGATGTGCTCTCGTCATATGTCACAACTCGCCCGCCATCTCCTCCTTTGGAGCCATCAACGACTCAAGTTGTTGCACGCCACTCACATCCGGGCAACCTCAATACGGCAGCGGACGCGCTGTCACGACAAGGTACACTCAGCGGAGAGTGGATGCTCCATCCCAAGGCGGTCCAACTGATTTCGATACTATTGATACTGTTCACTTCCCAAGAGACCTCCCACTGCCCGCTCTGGTACTCCCTAGCAGAGGCTTCCCTTGAGACAAACGCACTGGCACACAGCTGGCCCCGGAGGCTGAGTGAGTACGCATTTCCCCCAGTGAGCCTACTTGCAGGGTGCTGTGCAAGGTCAGGGAGGAAAAGTGACAAGTCACTCTGGTGGCCCCCTATTGGCCCTCACAGACTTGGTTAACAGATCTCATACTTCTCATGACAGCCCCTTCCTGACAAATTCCCCTGAGGATGGACCTCCTTTCTCAGGGACAAAGCACCCTCTGGCATCCCTGCCCAGACCTCTGGAACCTCCACGTCTTGCCCCTGGATGGGATGCGGATGATCAAATTTACCTACCACCTGCTGTCGTAGGCACGATCAACCAAGCCAGAGCTCCCTCTACCAGGCAACTTTATGCCCTAAAATGCACTTGTTGAACAAATTGGTGTTCTTCCTGATCTGAAGACCCGCAGATGTGCGCGGTTGGGTCAGTACTCTCATTTCTGCAGGAGAGGCTGAAGGGGAGGCTGTCCCCCTCCACCTTGAAGGTTTAAGTAGCCGCCATATCGGCTTTGGTGGACAGCGGAAAGGGAACGCTGTCTCCAAACAGAGGCTGGGTGGTTCCCATTGGGTGGTTGACGCCATAGCATTGGCCTATCACAACCATGCCGTGCCCGCCCCCTTGTGAGTTCAAGCACACTCAACAAGAAGTGTGGCATCCTCGTGGGCACTGGCCAACGGCACCTCCCTAACAGACATATGCAGAGCTGTGGGCTGGGCAACACCCAATACCTTTAAAAGATGTTACAATCTCAGGGGTGAGTCGGTTCCGTCCTGTGTTTTTTATCAGGTCCGAGCTGGTAGAACTTGGTAATGCGGAACAACTGAATGGGTGTACTGCTTACACCTAGCGCCTTTCCCCTCCACTGAGGCAAACACATGCACACTTATCCATGGATATACCACTAACTTGGCTCCATGGATGACTCCTCCCTAGCCCTCTGGTCCGCAAATTTGGCGGACGAATTCCCCGACCAGACCCACTACGGTTACTAAAATGACTCTGTTCTGAATAGGTGCTCCACAGGATGGGCCCTTGTGTGGATTAATCCCCCTGTGTGTATTTTCCATGGTACGGTTCCCCTACGGGCAGACCGGCGTCACCCTTGGGCAGTCCCCGCTGCCCCCCGGTCGCCGTGTTTGTAGCAACTCCTCCCTCGCAGCAGGTAGGATCTACCACCGCGCCATTCCCACGTGGCCTAAAAACCCATGAGATGTATTCCGCCACTCTTTACCTCCCCCCCAGCCTGGGCAGGTGGTGATCTCCGTGGGGTCTTTTCCCCCTGAAAGAATAGGAGTTGGAAAAGAATGCCTCCCCCGATAGCGTTAAGATGGCCTCAGCTGCTTTAACTCTGTTTGAGAAACATAGAGAGAGAGAAAAGGCATCGGGGAAGGCGAATGGGAGGCTAAACAATAAGTTAAAATGTGATGAGACTGCAGAATACTCAACAGACTTGCACAAGCCATTCATGCATGACAAGCCATAGTGCTTCACTATCGGTTAATCGAACGAGTAAACACACCTGCTTTGCTTCGGTCAGGCTGCATGGATGACAGCCAACAAAGCAAGTTTCTTATTGCTTTCAGAACACCACTATTAATCCTTGAGATTTCCTACCCAGCATAAATGTACACACTCCTTAAACCCTTGTCACACTCAAAATTACATTTAATGATTATAAGAGAAAATATAAACCCATATCGTATCCAGGGTTCAAAAATATGAGTCTATTCAAAATTTAAATTAAAGATGTAGATTGAACGCAAGTCTCGTCACACTTTAATACTGTTTAGTCTCCCATTCAGCTGATGAAAACACGCTGCATGATCACGAGGAAGGATTACATCAAGATGTAGATTGGAATGCAGGTACAAAAAACTTTCATTAAAATAGCCTACTCTTGAAAAATTACAGAAATTCTGTAAAAGCAACACAATATTAGATAGCATTTCAGTATATATTAATGTTGACCTTTTGTTGCAATGCAATATATAAAAAAACTAAAAAGATGTTTTCAGATTTCGAATAATGCAAAGAAAACAAGTTCATTTTCATTTTTAAACAACACAACACAAACCTAATGTTTTAACTTAGGAAGATTTCAGAAATCAATATTTGGTGGAATAATGCTGATTTTTAATCACAGCTTTCATGTGTCTTGCATACTTTCTACCAGTCTTTCACATTGCTGTTGGGTGACTTTATGCTCTCTTTGATGACTTGTGGCCATCCATCTTCCTCTTGATCACATTCCAGAGTTTTCAATGGGGTTCTGGTCTGGAGATTGGGCTGGCCATGACAGGGTCTTGTTCTGGTGGTCCTCCATCCACACCTTGATTGGCCTGCCTGTGTGGCATGGATCATTGTTCTGCTGGAAAAGCCAGTCCTCAGAGTTGGAGGACATTGTCAGAGCAGAATGAAGCAAGTTTTCTTCCAGGATAACCTTGCACATGGCTTAATTCATGCGTCCGTTAAAAAGATGAATCTGCCCGATTCCAGCCTTGCTGAAGCAATCTTGATATTGTTTTGAGCTTTCTCCAGTTCTTTGTCTTTCATGAGCCAACACCTTCATTAGGCCTTGGAAAATGAAATGAACCGGTTGTAATACTACACGACTGGAACAAAGCTAAGTTAATCTTACTCTACCGTGGCTAAATGGTGAGGTTAGAAAAACGTGGTCTCTCTTTGTCAAAAAGGAGGGAAATTCCTTTGTGTAGATACATCTCTTTAGAACGCAGCTCGTGCAGTTGTAGGCAGCGAGGCTGTAAGCAGAGAGAGCGAAATCAAATCTAAGTGCTGGTTTTGTTAAGAATATGACGTCATCAGTCATAGGCCACTTTTGACCAATGCTGTTTGAGATTGAGTCCATGGGCGGGACTTCCCGTCCGGCTGTGAAGCATTCTGGGAAACCAAGTTCAATGTCTCCCCTTTGATCATATAACAAAGGGCCATGCTGTCTCTGCTGCCATTTTTAGTGGGGTAAGACCCTACAGGGCTAAAGAAAAATAGCTCACCTATGAACGAAATTATCAGAATACCATTTAGTAGTCCAGATATGAGAATAATTGTCTCCCATTGTGTCTGTCAATATTCTTCACCACTGTATGATTCTGGCTCTCTGGAGTTGGTTCTATAGTAAAATATAATACATTTAGCACTGTGCAACCATTGAAGATGTTTTATTAATGTTTTATTAATGTTTGTTTTTCATAAGTGTCTAAAAAGTAAGTATCAAAGTATTCTATCAGTAATCATCAATATGACGATCTCTAATTGGCCACTTACCAATTATGTGTAGTCTGGTGCCATTACTCAATTCTCCACCTGTCGTATGAATTTTCATACAGTAATAAACTCCTAACTCATTAAGAGTGACAATTTCAATATGCAGATTATGTTTGGATTGCACTGAATATTTGTGTCTGAATGTTTTGTTTTTTAAGTAAAAAGAGTTTGAAGATAAAGTGCGTGATAAAATAACTGGCTCTGGAAATTTCAGTAAAAAGCAAATAATCTCTGCATTCTGTTCCATTTGATGTGCTGAAGAGCTCAGAGTCCCCAGTGGTCGGCCCTGGTGCTCAACTTCTTTTGACTGTTCAGACCACACGATCTGAGGCTTTGAAGGCCCCTGGCAGTCCGTAACCCGGGGAACTGGCTAGGTAATGTAATATTTTATATATAGTTATATATCTTAATTATGACAGCTCTAATTTATAGTCTTGTTTGTCACACGATATGGACAAAAGTTCAACTTCACACATCATCGATTGGTGAAGGTGTAAAGCACCTGCCCACATACATGCATGAACGTGTTGTTTATCAAGTGACCAAAGCAATGGAGCACTTCATTTTGCATAAAAACACACTTCATATGCGTTACCCGCAATGAAGTAGAGTAGTGCAGAAACAGTTTGCTATATGTAAGGACAAAAAGAAAGAAAGAAATAATAAATATGCAAGCCCAACATAAAATCATTATCTCTTTAACACGTTTATTGAGATTTTTCATGTGAATTCCACTTCAGCTGTATTTGAAGGCAAGGCAAACAGAAACATATAGTAGCAAATAACTTGGAAAAAATAACTCTTCACATAAATGAAACAATCTTGGGCAGTCATTTTGGTTTTTAGTCATTGGCTATATTTATCATCAGGACATCAGCTGATGTGTTCACTGTTAAAAATGATTTGTTGCATGAAGTTTCATGAAACTTGTTTCTTGGGTTGGAAGCTTCTTCAACCCTCAGAAACCTCATTGCTCTATGGTTTACATGAACTCTGACTGAAGCGCTTATAGGCAATAGGTGAAAATTATTATTAATATTAAAAACAAAGTTATATATAAGCAAGATCTCCACTCTGACAATTATTTTTTATATACCAGTATAATAGTATTAGAGACGAAAATTATGTTAGCGTCCACACTGTTAGATGTTACTGTACTAAAGGGATATTTCTCCACAGTATACCCAAATGTTGTCATTGCTGGAGGAATCAAGTTGTCTTCATTAAACATTGATTTAAATGTCAAGTTTTGGGCTCATAGCTCAAACATGTAAATCCTTTGAACTTATTTTTTAAGAGTTAATTACTCAAACTATTTAGGCTATAGGGGATACCCACAAATCCTTGCGCTTGAATTATTTAGTTGTTTAGGTAAGCACAATCCCGGCGCAGACAGCACAGACTGGCAACCAATACACAGAACAAGATACAGGATATACTAGAGCAGAGAGAGAGAGGTAAGTAACAGAACTCAAACAACAATCGAGCTACAAACACAAAACAGAGTGAGGTATATATAGCCAGGGAATTGGTGATCAGGTGCCACTCACTCGCAGCAAGCTGGAATGATCAGCGTTACCATAGAAACAATCAAGGATCCCATGGCAACGCTGATTATGCGAGCCAGCAACACCTGAATAAATAGAGAGAACATGTAACAACAATCTGAAACAAACCAGCGGACTCACCGAGACAATTTCTCTATTCAGTCAACTTATTATGGGTTTTTGTGCACAAAATTAGACAAACCCTTATGGTTATTGTGATATATAGCCCTTTATGACCACTTAACCAACTAGCCTGGTATCTCTTATATGCATTTAGTTTTTGAATTATATTTTTATTATAATGATCTGTAAACTTTAATGTAATGTGTGACAAACAATCTCAGATCTGAACATTACTATGACTTGATTACTGTTTGTTAATACTGTAAATACTTTTTAATGCACAGAATATTTACACTATCGGTCAAAAGTTTGGAAACACTTTATTCACTTCATTCTTTATTTATATATATATATATATTTCACATTTTAGAATAATAGTAAATTCATCAAAACTGATGTGGAATAACATAAATGGAACTATGGGAATTGTGTTGTGATTAAACTAAATCCCCAAAAAATCTAAACTGTGTTATATTAAAGCATCTTCAAAGTAGTCACCCTTTGCCTAGAATTTATGGACAGGTACTCTTGACAGTTTTCTTGAGGTTTCATCCTGGGATGCTTTTTAAACAGTATTGAAGAATTTCCAATCTATGCTGGGCACTTATTGACTGTTTTTCTTTATTATTTGGTCTTTTTTTTATTTTTTTTAATAAATTGTAGTTTTATAATGAAATAAATGAATATTTTGGCACAATTATATTTTTGTCTACAAAACTAATTTGAAACATTTAAGCATACACCTTCAGATCAAATGATTTTTAAGATCATGAGAAACATTTCAGTCAATTGTTTCAAAACTTTTGACCGGTAATGTATGTATGAAAACGTCAAATGTAAAAGATTCAGTTCGAGACAACATTGTCTGAAATAACATTTTAGAATAAAATTATAGTAATCACAACTATGAAATGATCAAGACAAACTTAAATTCTGTGTGTCCAAATTTTGACTGGTACTGTATATCCCTGCAATATAATATACTGTAACAAAGACTTCAAATCTATCTAAAAAGCATCTTGTAACATTATTAAACAATTAAAATTCAAACACTATAACAAAATCTAATTTTCTTCATACAGCTTTTATTGGCTGTAAAAAATAAGAGAGAAGATGCTCTGGTCCTGACAAGGCCTGGTTCCACTGGGTTGCATTGACAAATCAATTTCAGCATACTGAAAGAGTAAGATATTTTCCATTAATGCCATATATGACATCATACTGTGTGCTACTCTATTGCTTTTTATAAAAGAAATGTCAGTTAATTTAAACGGTGGATTTTGTCTATGTTATTTTTTTATTAGTATACATGTATTATAATATTTTACTGTTACTAACCGATATTCTACGACTGCAAGAATCACTTGGATGGGTATGATGGAAATTAAGCTAACATTTATGAAAATACTATTCCTACCTGTAAATCCTTCCAGTTTTGAGCTGCCTTGCTGCCGTGCTGAGGTTTATTTGAAGTATGTTTAACGCTTCCCATTGCATCAAGGCAGATCTTCACCAGTCCTGAAACAGTAGAGTGACTTAAACATCACTGAATTCATGACACTTTGCAACAGTTTAAACAAACAAAGAACATGTGGAATATTATTACATTAGTGTACATTTTAAACAAGATAAACTTTATCTGGATTTAGTCAAAAGTACACACCAATTACTGCAATGATCAAAAAAGCATTCAGCAAGACAGATGTGATGGTAAGACTGTTCCATTGTGTCTGATGTTGTAGACAATCATATGAATCTGTCTGATTCCTGTAGACAAAATCTGTAAAATGTTTTTTTTTATTCTATCAATTTTAACTCATTGATTTATTCAATTACCATATTATATATCCTTTCATAGAATGAGGAAGTTGTCAAAATAAGAGTTTAAATGTTATTTTTTGAATTATTCACAGTATATTCAATATTGACAAATTGATCATATGGAAAAAAATACAAATGAAAATTCATACAAAATAATATAACTTACCAGTGATGTAGATTTTGGTGCCACTGCTGAATTTAAGTGGTGTACCAGTTTTCACACAATAATAAACTCCTAATTCTTCAATGCTGACATTTTTGATAAACAAACTGCTGTTGGTTTTCAGTGAATATTTGTGTTTGAATCTGCTGTTTTCATAATCAGCTCCTTCAAATATGCTGCTGTAAGAGCGTAATAGCAACACTGGAGGATCCGGAAAGTTCTGTTTGTACCAGTAAATCTCCTCTATATCAAGATTACAGGATAAAGTCACATTATCTCCTGAAGATGCTTGTATTTTTGTCAAAGCCTCTGTGATTTCATTCCACATGAATAGATCTATGAAAAATAATATACAAAAATAAATAAATAAAAAACACATTCTCATTAAAATCTAAATAATTAACTTAATAATCCTAGACACTTTTTAAAATCTTTTTTAAATGCATTCAAAAACTCACAGATTTGAAGCTGCAAGATCTTCATTTTGTAACCCAGATTTCAGCACAACTTCTATGTTCTACCACAGCAAACGTCTTTCTTTGAGCGGAAACACCACAAATATAAATGAAAACCTCACACAGAGAAGAGGGGGAGGTGTTCAGCCTGCTCTAATAGAACTCTATTTCTCCACTCATTATATTTTGTGTTAAATCAATATCATTGGTTGATATAAATACACTCAGTGTTTGTCAAATATGCTAAATATTCTTTTAGAATCCATCTTTAATCCTCTGGTGTATGTTGTCCACTATAGTGGAGAGATCTTTAAATGTAATTTTTAACTATTTATGGTGTGATTTTACATTCAAAACACCATCACTTTGAACCATACCCGTAATTTTACACTCACTGATCACTTTATTAGGATCACTACGGCCCTAATAAAAGAGTCATTAAGCAAAGAAACCAGCTCCAAGGGGAATCACAATATCACAATCTTTGTTTTAGGCAAAAAAGTATTTAAAAATTGGACAAAATTAAACAGGTACAAGACGGTGTACTTACTGTCTTTCATGAGGGCACAAACATCAAGGTTACTGTCGTAACCCCCATTCCCTGACGGAGGGGAAGAGACGTTGTGTCGGTGAAGTGACACTAGGGGTCTCTCTTGATAGCCTCAGTTGCCTCTGAGCGGCCGCGCAGAGGATGCCATATGCCCCAGGATCAATACACTTGACATACATTGAATACATTTGAGTAATATCTTATTTAACAAAATAATAATATGATAAGAAAAATGTTAAATGTTATGATTTTACTATATTTTACTCACACTGAAATTGAATGAGGAGTGCATGGGACATAGCAAAATAGCGTGCATCTTATACAAAACTGAAAAATCTAAAAATTGTATATAAAGAGCCATGTAAAGATTTTTTATAAATATAAAATTCAGCACAATATAATAAAACTCAAAATCATAGTCATTTTTATGTTAAGTTAACATGACAGATGAATTATTTATGTACAAGACACCAAAAGGCACCCTAGAGTGATATTGATCCACTTGTTTGCGACTTATAATCATTTGCTTACATACACCCTTTATTTCCATCACTTAATTTATCTGCTCCTCACAGATACATACCACAATCAATGCCCCATCTTGAAGTACTTTAGCCCCAAAATGCACTTCTTCCTACACCAGCAAATCACTGGGCACCAAATGTGAGTTTTTCCTGTGAGACATAAATGTTTATTCCTCCAGAGGGCGCTTGGTGGCCCAAAAAGCTGAATCCTCCATTGATCTGCATTCAAATCAAATCACTATATTGTCACTCAACTATTTACACAAGTGCAGCAGTGGATGAAAGTCTTGGGTGCAGTTCCAAGCAACATAGCAGTCATGACATTGATGAGACATATACCAATTTACAATAAACATCAGATTTACACAACACAATTTACATATCTAATATCCACATAATTACACACAGCACAATATACATATATAATATATAATGTACAGTATACAAGAATACGCATACACACAATATAGAATACTCAGTATACAATCCAAAAAATAGTATATACAAAATATACAGTAGGTTGTATTGTGCTGAATTGACATTCAGGCTGTGGGTTGATAGTGCAGTGCTGATGTATATTGATCATGAGAGATCAAGAGTTCAAAAGTCTGATTTCTTTGGGGAAGAAGCTGTCAGGATGTGAGGATGTGGTGGTTCATTCCAAACTTCCTCAGCCATCTCAGGAAGAAGAGGCGCTGGTGAGCCTACTTCAAAATGGCCTCAGTGTGGATGGACCATGTGAGTTCCTCAGTGATGTGGACACAAAGGAACTTGAAGCTGCTGACTCTCTCCACTGGTACTCCATTAATGGTGATGGGGCTGTGTTCTCTGTCTTTTCTCCTGAAGTCCACCACAAGCTCCTTGGTCTTACTGACATTGAGGGAGAGGTTGTGCTCCTCTCACCAGCATGTTAGAGTGTGCACCTCCTCTCTGTAGGAGATTGTTTCATCATTGTCAGCGATCATAACTACCACCGCCGTATCATCAGCAAACTTAATGATGGCATTGGAGCTGTGTGTTGCCACACAGTCATGTGTTTACAGGGAATACAGGAGTGGGCTGAGAACACAGCCCTGCGGGGCTCCAGTGTTGAGGGTCAGTGATGAGGAAATGTTGCTGCCCATTCTAACCACCTGGCGTCTAACTGAGAGGAAGTCTAGGATCCAGCTGCACAGTGAGCTGTTTAAACCCAGAGCCTGGAGTTTCACATCAAGCTTGGAGGGCACTATGGTGTTGAATTCGGAAATGTAGTCTACAAACAGCATTCTCACATATGTGTTCCTTTTTTCCAGGTGGGAGAGAGTGTGTAGTGTAGATGCAATGTCAAAATCAGTGGAGAGGTAGTTGGGGTATGCAAACTGCAGTGAGTCCAGTGAGGCAGGCAACACAGAGCAGATGTAATCTCTGATTACTCTCTCAAAGCATTTGCTGATAATGGGGGTCAGAGCAACAGGACACCAGTCATTTAAGCAAGTGATTATGGTTTGCTTTGGTACAGGCACAATGGTGGACATTTTAAAGCATGTGGGAACCACAGACTAGGAGAGGAAAAGGTTGAAAATATCTGCATAACTGGCTTGATTATGCTCCTCCGTGTTCCCGGAATTAAAAACTGAGGTCCACGCATTAAGTGCAGCATGAACATCGCTATTAATCCACGGTTTCTTGTTGGGGTAGATCTGTATTATTTTGGTCAGCACTACGTCATCTATACACTTCCTGATGAAACACGTTACGCTATCAGCATAGACCTCGATGTCGTCATCAGAGGTGGAACAGAACATCTCCCAGTCCACTTGATCAAAATAGTCTTGTAGCATAGAATCCGATTGGTCCAACCAATACTGGATCGTTCTAAGGGCGAGTGCTTCGTGTTTCAGTTTCTGCCTATAAGCAGGCAGAAGCAGAACAGAAGAGTGGTCCAATTTGCCAAATGGTGCATGGGGAGGGATTTGTAGCCATCCTGGAAGGGAGAGTAGCAATGGACCAAAACATGGTCCCCTCGGTTGTTGAAACTGATGTGTTGGTATTATTTTAGTGCTATTGACTTGAAGTTGGCTTTGTTAAAGTCCCCAGTCACAATGAATGTGGACTCAGGGTGTGCAGTTTCCTGCTCACTTATACTCCCATACAGTTCCTTGAGTGCCTCGTATGTATCGGCTTCTGGCGGGATGTACACAGCTGTGAAAATGACCACTGTGAATTCCCTCGGTAGCCAGAATGGTCAACACAGAAGCATGAGAAATTCTAGATCAGGAGAGCAAAAAGACTTGATAGAATGTACGTTCCTCCAATCACACCAGGATTTATTGATCATAAAACATACACCACCACCTCTGCTTTTACCTGAGACATCTTTCGCTCTGTCCGCTCGGTGCACGAGAACCCCACTTGGGATGGCTGAGTCTGGAATCTCTGCAGACACAAGTTTCTGTAAGGCAGATAATGCAGCAGTCCCTTGTCTCTCAGAAAGAGATCAGTGCTCTCAGCTCGCAGAGCTTGTTGTCCAGAAACGGAACATTTGCCAGTAGAATACTAGCTGGCGGGGGTCGATTTGGGCGACATCTTAGTCTGACGAGAATGCCGGCTCTCCTTCCCCCTTCCAAAACAAACAAACAAAAATCCTTAACCAGCAATCACAAACATGTGTGACTGGTCTTTCCTCACAAGCATTGAGAAAAATAACATGAGTTATGTGACACTTCTTTTTAAGTGCTGCCTCAGTAGCATTTTTTAAACCATATTTTACCTGAATAACGACATTGGGAAACTTTAATTGAAAATACAAAGTGGAAAGTAAAAAAAAGTATTCAAATTGTTAACTAAACCCATCGTACATGACAAATTAGAGACAAAATCTGGGAAAAGACATTCTACTTTAGAGACCTATTTTAGTCTATTCGTTAAAGATGTTGCAAATGTGTTATTATACTTCTCTTGCTGATGTAAATTTACACACCAGCTTATTAAAGACGTATGTATCAAATAAAGAGCCATGATGAATAATGAAATACAAAATGAAAACCAATGAACAATGTTTTAAAACAGTTTAGTAACATTTTTCTTTGGCGAAAAAAGAGAACATTTCTAAATACTTTTCATTTTTTTCACACATTTGGTTGTCACAATGTTATTTCAGTTAAAAGAAAGGAAACTCATCGCACCATCTTGTTTTCTTGAACAGGATCACAAAAGACCTTGTCTGGTCTGATCAAGGTGTGTTATGAGGGGGTATGTGCCTAACTTGAAACCCCTCCCACCCCAGACCTCTGAGTGCCCATAAGAACTCATTATCGCTTGAAGCTCTTGTGAAAGTTTTTCACAAGAAAAACATATATTTTTTTAATGTCTTTCTGCCCCTGTGATGGCATTGGCTGTCCCCCTCCACCTTGAAGGTGTATGTAGCCGCTATAGTGGCCCACCACGACGCAGAGGAAAGCAAGTCCTTGGGTAAGCACGACTTGATTATTAGGTTCCTTAGAGGCGCCGGAGGTTGAACCCTTCCCGGCCAAGCCTGTTCCCCTCCTGGGATCTCTCAGTGGTCCTCTCAGACCTTCAGAGACCCCCCTTCGAGCCGCTTGAATCAGTTGATTGTTCCCAGGGCAGCGCTGTTCATGCCACTCCTGATCGCCCTCCTGATCACGCTCGCCTCCATCAAGAGGGTTGGGGACCTGCAAGCGTTCTCTGTCAGCGACACCTGCCTGGAGTTCGGTCTGGAAGACACCAATGTCGTCCTAAGACTGTGACCGGGCTACATGCCCAAGGTTCCTGCAACCCACTTCAGGGACCAAGTAGTGAACCTGCAAGTGAAGCTGCCCCGAGGAGGGAGGATGCAGTCCCAGTCTTTTTTGTCACTGTGTCCGGTAAGTAGACCGCATGCAGAGCTTTACATTTTCTGAGCAGCTCTTTTGTCTGCTTTGGTGGACAATGGAAAGGGAACGCTGTATCCAAATAGAGGCTTTCCACTGGGTCGTTGATGCCAAAGCATTGGCCTATCACACCCAGGCCGTGCCCGCCCCCTTAAGAGTTAGAACACACTCTACGTGAAGTGTGGCATCCTCGTGGGCACTTTCCAATGGCACCTCCCTAGCAGACATATGTTGAGCAGTGGGCTGGGCAACACCCAATACCTTTATGATATTTTACAATCTCAGGGGTGAGTCAGTCTCATCCCGTGTTTTCTTAGGTCCGAGCCGGTAGAAACAATTGGCCCGTTTGCTAGGGTGGGTAGAGTCATGTGGGTTACCTTTCTTGTGGTTGCCATTTGGTGGTTCTTGCTCTCAGTGGGGTTTGTTGAGTGTGGATGCTGAGGTGAATAGAGGGAGCCTCCACACACAATAAGTCTATGAGTTTACATACTCAGCAAGCCACTGTGACGAAGCAGGCAGAGATTGAGGATCTATATGCAGCTTTTATTAACAAAAACATGAAAACTCGGAATAAAGAAAAAACACAGGGAAACTATAACAGAACATAACAACACATGCAATAACTGACAAATTGACGGGGGGGAAACAAGGGCTTAAATACACTAAGGAACACCTGGGGAAACAATCAGGGGATGAGAAACAATCAGGGGAAAACCAATCAAAAAATGAAACTACAAAGGACTACAAAAACCAAACAGGAAACAGGAACTAAACAAGAACAAAAGTCTAAAGGGAATACGTGACAGCCACGTTATAAGATGCTTGGACTGACTTTTTTCAGAAGTGGAGGCAACTGAGATGTGTCCTTCACTGCCCTGCCACCTTAAATACTGAAAAATTTCGAATTTTGAAATTTTTCACGGAGAAAGAAAATCGAAGAACAATGAATCCCCCACAGCAGGGGCTGGCAACCATTTTTTTTCACAAATTACTTTTATGTTAACTCTGTGAAATATCACCCCATATTCCCATTTGGAAAAAAATATTTGCAGTAACACATATACAAAGTATTGCTCTTAGAGTATAAAGCAACAAAATAGCAACCCAAACTGTTTCACCAATGACTAAAGTTCAGCCATGCAAATTTATGTGGCGCAAGCTTGTTATTGGTTAGCCAATCGGCTCGCTCACATGTGACATCTCTGCAGAACAAAAATGGGCTTTTCCCAATCAGTGGGCATTTTCAAACCATTGTGCCTCCCTACTTTCATTGGATAGCTTAGAAATGCTTATCCTGTTTGGAAATGCCCACCGATTACTACATTGACAGTCTCTATTTTCATTGGATAGTTTAGAAATGCCCATCCAAGTTTGAAAATGCCCACATATTTGAAAACACCCTTTATTGGTCTGCAGAAACCTATCCACAGTTTTCCTGAGAAACCACTGGGTGGCACCATTATGATATGTTTTGTGTTTCTGGTCTCAAGACACAATGTAAAAAATACCTACACGAGCGATTCAGATGGAGAACAACAACCATTTAAGTGTTATTTGAAATACAAATTAATATCAGGATCAATTTGTGCAGTTGTTGGCTGTCATAACAACTCAAAGTAGTTAATGACATCAACATAACTAACATTGGACAATCGCTTCATGATATCTACATACTGTCAAAAAATAAATGGTCATCTCGACTTTAAGTGTCAGCACTTTAATGCCACATGTGTTTGAAAATGTTTACAAGTGTAATACTTTAAACATCACATTACCTGCTAAGAATACACACCAATGCAGGTGAAAACACTGGAGACCAGAAAATGAAAACAGGCGAATTGTGGAACATTTCCACATTCAGGAAAAAGTTAAGCCAGTCGGCTCACATGGTGCAAGCTGATTGGTTCTCTGAGTTGTTATTGGGTAGCCAATCATCTTGCATCTCTCTCCTTGTCTTTTATTTAACGGTGCTGTAAGTGATTTTTTTCATGATAAGGAATGCAAAAGAGATATCATATCACTCTGTCCCTCAAGCAGCTTTGGGACTCTCTGATCACTGTCTGGTTCATCTTCTTCTGATCTACAGGCAGAAGCTAAAATCAGCTAAACCTGTAAAGACATGGACCAATGAAGAAGAGCAGGAACTACATGCCTGCTTTGACTGCACTGATTGGAGTGTTTTGAGGCTGCAGCCACAGACCTGTATGAGCTCACATATACTATGACATCATATATCAGTTTCTGTGAGGATATGTGCATTCCTCCTATGACTTATTTATCATACAACAATGACAAACCATGGTTTACAGCAAAACTCAGGCAGATCCGTTTATAAGCCCAGTCACACACCCCACACCCGCTCCGACCTTCACAGCACACAAATATTTAAACCTCCGGTAACCACCCTCCTCCCCTCTACTGCTACTCAACCTGCACATAAGATCTGTGAAGAGGATGTGTGCTGCATCTTCCGGAAACAGAAGACAAGAAAAGCACATGGCCAGACAGTGTTTTACCCACTTGGATAAAATCCTGTGCTGACCAGCTGGCCCCCATCCTCACACAAATATTCAACAGATCTCTGGATGCTGCTGCTCCAAATGCTGCACAATCATCCCTTTCCCAAAAAAAAATCCAAAATTATTTAATGACTACAGACCCGTCGCTCTGATGTCTGCGGTCATGAAGTAATTTGATAGACTGGTGGTGGCCCACCTGAAGGACATCACTAAACCCTTCTTGGATCCCCTACAGTTTGCCTATCGAGAAAATATGTCTGTGGATGATGCCGTCAATATGGGACTGCATTAACTACTTCAACATCTATACAGACAGGGACTTATGCAAGGATACTATTTGTGGACTTCAGTTCGCTTTTAATTCTTTCGCATGTACAATCAAACCGGAGTGATTACACTAGGCTGGGCTCAGATGAGTACAATCAAACCAGTGTGATCTACATCCATGCTGCTGTTTACCAGCAAAATCGGTTGTCATAATGACTGAAGTGGTTGTCAAATTGAACCAGCAGCTAAAATTGTCTTTTCAACATCACAATATCTTAATATTAATATTTTATAAACTTCAATCACAATATTAACAATCACTAAATAAAAGTATAACGCCTTTACCATATGAGAGCACTGTTTAGATACAGTGCTACAGCCGTGTTTTCTGACATCAAAGAATAAACTGAACATGCTCAAAACAGTAGAGATGATTGTGGACATCAGGAGGAACACCCCAACATTAACCCCGCTCAACATTCTGAACAGCACTGTGGCAGCAGTGGAGTCATTCAGGTTCCTGGGCACTACCATCTCACAAGACCAGAAGTGGGAGACCCACATAGACTCAATTTTGAAAAAGCCCCAGCAGAGGTTGTACTTTATTTGCCAGCTGAGGAAGTTTAACCTGCCACAGGCACTGTAGATACAGTTCTACTCAGCAGTCATTGAGTCTGTCCTCTTCTTCTTTTTTGCACTACTTTAACTGTCTGGTTTGGTTCAGCTACCAAGTCAGATATCAGAAGACTTCAAAGGATAGTTCGGAGAGGATTATTGGCACTCCCCTACTCACCCTGCTAGAAATGTACACATCCAGAGTGACAATAATGGCTGGCAAAATCACTCAGCACACTTCCTATTCAAACTGTTGCCCTCTGGCTGGCGCTACAATGCACTGAGCACCAGAACAGCCAGGCACAGGAACAGTTTTTTCCCTCAGGCCATTCACCTCACAAACAGTTAAAACTGCCCCCAAACACTTTACTTTTGTCAATACAACCATGCACAATATTCAATCCATCCAAATGTAAAAACAAACATTCCAATTTTACAGAAAATAACAGTAGTATTATTAAATAAAATATGTAGCTCATTATATAAAGGTTTATGTCCACACTAACAATTTAACATTTTCTTTGTAATTTTAAGGTAAATCTTTTTTTTAAAGATATTTATATCCATATTTCATTTATATTCTTTAACAACCTCTTCTTCAATACATCACATCACCTGCACATAACTGTATATATCTATATATAAAATATTCTAACAACATTATTGCTCTATTGTATATTTTTCTTTTTATCTGTTATATCTTCTTTTTATATTTTTATGTCACTATATGTATATATGTTTAAATGCATATGCTTGAATGTATGTATATGGTTTCATTCTCTTTGCACTGGAAGCTTCTGTCACCATGATCATTTCCTTGTGTGTGTTAGCATACTTCCTCACCTCACTCTGATTCTGAAAACTGCAAACAAAAATGTGTCGACAGACCACTAATGATGAATGTAGTAAGTGTAGTTAATGCAAACCAAATGATCTCTTTTCCTGTCATTATCTCTTTTCAGTGAATGATGTTGACATTCACAATGTGTTGTAGATTAAATATAACACTGATAGCAGTTATATTTAAAGTTAAAGATGTGATCTTATGATTCTAGGATCACCTACTTAACTTGAATATTATACCAAGTCGGAAAGACAGAACACTTGAATGACATTGTGCTGGATCACTTTATCTATTTATTTTCCTTTGTCAGTGTTACATACTGTTTATATCATTACAACAATACCTTGAAAGAGAATCTTGCATCCGCTATATTTCAGTAATAAAATAAATGACAAAAATAAAATGAGAACAGAAAATAGTGTTCATTTGGTTCATTTTCTGTATGTGATATTCCCCTTTGGATATCAGTATGGTGCTGACACGTTTCCTTAAGGATTATTTTTGAAAATAAGTAAATGGACTGCTTGATCATTCACAATTTAATGAGCTGACCAGTGTCTTCATCTCACAGTGAGAACAATGTAGTTTCTCTTTACAGCCTTCAACCAATATTATGTAACATGTAATGTTGTTTTATGTGTAAAATCATGATGAAGAGATGATGCATCGTCGGTCTCACCAGTTTGTTATTTTTGCAAATATGAAATATAAATTATAGTTCTGAAACAAACAGTCAAACTATTCTTCTGTCAAGCAAGGGATTGTGGGCACTATTAGCCAAAAGAGTGTTCACGGATCCACACTTCGGAAACGTACAGGAAATAGTAGACCATCCGGGCAACTCATTTCCACATACTATGATTTAGGACACCCTAATTCTCATCTTGGGTACAGTTCAGTGTGGATAGGGTCCAGTTTGAGATGCAGGGCTTATTTTTAGATGGGGAGGGGAGAAGGGGAGGGAGGAATAGGTCCCAGATAACAGCAGGTGGTGGTAATGC
Source organism: Moxostoma hubbsi (assembly GCA_032164185.1). Taxonomy (NCBI): domain Eukaryota; kingdom Metazoa; phylum Chordata; class Actinopteri; order Cypriniformes; family Catostomidae; genus Moxostoma; species Moxostoma hubbsi. The sequence goes on along the minus strand of JAVLUX010000052.1, from coordinate 7,852,682 downwards.
ACTCTTTTAAAGTTTGTGATCCACCATTAAAAAGAAGCTAAACTAGCAAAAAAGAATAACATTCAATAATGCTGAACTCATAATACATATTAGCAAATCAGAAGCCAAGGCACTTATTTGTAAAGCTGCAAATAATATCTAACAGAAGCTTTGGGATAGAGAAATGAACGGGAGACACTTATTTAAGACACAGAAAAAATGTGGGTTCAGGAGGACAAATGACAGATTAAGAATAATAGAAGGATCAATATTAACAAGAATACACATGGGTCACACTCGATTAAATGGAAATTTATATAAAATAAAAAAGCATCATACTGGGTTATGCAGCCATTGTGATGAAGTAGAGACAGTTGAACATGGCATAGTACATTGCACAACCTACAACAACGTAAGACAAGTATAGCACTCAAAATTGCAGGCAAAAGGAATTCATGACATTCATTAAGATGTATGCGCAGAGCTATAGGAAATGTAATCGAGCTTGAAATCATGATTGCCCAGAAGACTGCAGGAATCAGGATTTCTATTGAAAAAGGAGTTACAAAATCGCTTCGATCACTTCGGAAGACATGGATTAAACCACTGGAGTCTAATGGATTACATTTATGCTGCCTTTATGTGCTTTTTGGACGCACTGAAACCCACTGACTTGCATTATATGGGCAAGAACACTTCATATGTTCTTCAGTTTGTGTTCTGTAAAGGAAGTCATACGAGTCTGAGATGACAGGTGAGTAAATGATAAGAGAATTACCATTTTGAGGTCAAGTTTTCCTTTAAAATCTGTGTGCCTAAGGTTGCCATCCCCTGCTGTAAAATGTTTGTCTCAAATTTTTGTATATAATGACTTTGCAATCACTGAACTGCTGAGTTGACTGGAATAGTTCTACAAATATGAAAATGATGTCATATCATACTAATGACGACTCAACATGGAACCTAGTGCCGGTCCTAGCAAACATTTGTGTGGGTTTTTACATAAAAAACTTCAAACCTCAAAATCAAACATTGAAATTGATTAAAATGACCAGGAACTGAACAGGCAAAACAATATGCACAATTATTAACATTACATAGGCTGAATAGGAAAAAACTATTTTGGATTACATTGTCTTGATAGTTTGAGTATTTCATTTCTAAATGTCTCTTGAATTTGAAGGTTTCATGTGCATACCAATAATTCAGTATACACAAAACACATTGTTTGTGGTTTTCAGGGTTGCACACTTAAAATATGATGCTTAATCCTACAGGTCACTGTACTACTACTCTGTTCAAATCAAAATCAGATCCCTTTATTGTCACTCAACAATATACACAAGTGCAAAAGTGGGTGAAATTATTGATGCAAGCAACATAGCAGTACGACAATTACAATAAACATCTGATTTACACATAACACAGTTTACACATCTGTTACACAACACAATATTCACCTAATAACATACAATATACAGTATACACAAAATAAGAAGACTGCTGAGATGCATATAGCTGCAGGCAGAGCTTCAAAAAGTGGCTGGAGCTACAAACAGCCTTTCCCTAAGCTGAACCGTGAGTGGAAGTTATGCCCAAGAGTTGCAGCAACCCTCTTCTGAAGTAATGCCGCCCTCTTTTGGAGATTCTGCACCCATTTGGAGATCTTCAGTTTACAGCATACTTGGCTCTGTTTGACAAATCTGTGCCATCAGAATTATTGCTTCAAAAAACATGGGTACTTTTGAATAGAGTGGAGAACAGGAGGGTACCTGGATCCTCCTTATAGCGTTAAATGTTGGACAAAACAGCGCAAGCGCATAAACACGCAAGTGAATTACAAAAGTGTGAGCACCATGACAGTTCGCACATAAAATTTAAACTTGCAGAACTTGCAAATCCCAAATTCGAGCACAAAAATATGATTGTGCACACAAATTAACAACTCTCGAGCAGAAATAACAAAACCGCGTGTCAGACAAGTCCCACACACGCGCACAGATCAGTATGGAAAGACATCCAGTTCACAAATGCGTGACTTCTTACATGTAAACAACGCGTAGACAACGCGTAAACAACACGTTGTTTGCACTTTGTTAACGTGTTAATTTTTCACGCGTTGTTTACGCGTTGTCAACGTGTTGTCAACGTGTTGTTAACACGTTGACAACACGTTAACAACGCGTTGATTTCATGTGATTTTGAGCCATTTGGCCACTTGTCCAGTTTCAACGGGTGAGGGTTGTACTTTCCCATTGGCTGCTGAGAAGTAGGGTTAAACCATTTCTGGAAGCCTGGGGGGTTTGCCTGCCACTATTAAACATGCTAAGGATCCTCTAATTTCTCCTCCTTTTCTTCCTTTTGTGTAGCCTATAACAATCTTATATTTGGATTGCAGTTTTAAGACTTAAAATACATTATTATTATTATTTTCATCAAGATAAATTGCCACACAAACACAACAGAGGGAATTCATGCTTTTTAAACCATTCATCAACTTTAGTTTTATATATTAAAAAACATTAACAGTTGTGCAGGGAAAAACTAACAGCAGTGGTACTCATTTAATGTTGGTGTATGATACAAACCATTTTAATAAATATGTATTTGGAAAACATGAAACTTTACTCTTGGAACATTTTTATTGAATGTAGGTTATGACCAGCAGGGGGCATACTAGACTAGCCTATACACTTAATCCTGATGAAATGGTAAAATAATGACAATGTCCTGATTTTAACCAGGTGTTTGGGGTGGGAAACCCTGTTAACATCATTTTATGATATATCATATCATAAAGCAACAAGAAAGCACAGTGTGAATACTGCTGAAGCTGCCTAATTCACAATTTCATTAACAGAAAAGGTTACAATGTTTCAATCTGCATCTGACTCTACATCAAAAACACCCACAGAGCTAGACAAACATGAGAAAGGTTTTTTATTTCATAAACATAACATTTTAAAGATACCCCATCAATTGCCCATCACCCCATCATTGGCCCATGGGTTTAAAATGCAATCCAATAAAACACCACCAGAATAAATAACCAGAGATCAATCAAGATTGTCCTGACAAAATCTCTAGTATAGGCTAGGCTATAGGAATATAGGCTACCTAATTTATTATAAGTGTTCTGATGCACAGTTAGTTAAATGTAAGACATAATCACAAATTGTGTAATTATAGTAATTTACTGGGAATTCAGTATAATCAAAACTGAGTTGAAGCAGCCAAATATGAGCAGATCTAATCTAGGCAACGAGTGAGTGTGTGGGGTCCTTCTGATAGGCCACAGTTTAACAATCCTATCATGCTGCCTGCAACAGTTGCTCTACTTGGTTGGTTAAACCCAAAGGCCAACCTATTGTAGCCATCAATGATTGTCTACTAGAGCCATTATCTATTAATTAACTATTTTGATAATTTTCTTAAACCATCTTTTCAGAGGCTTCAATCATATTTTAAAGATTGATTTATTCAAGATATCAACATTAAAAAAGTTACCCAACGATGTTATTCTGGCCACCTTAGATGTGGAATGCCTCTACACAAATATCTTCCTTGTAAGAGGTGTTGAGACTCTTGAGTATTATTTAAGACTGCATCGAGGAAGCACACCCTGTACATTTATTTGTGAGCTGATTTGGTCCTTAAACTGAACTACTTCTCCTTCATTGGAGATTTCTTCCTACAATGTAAAGGAACATTAATGGGTTCTACTTTTGCACTGGAATATGCTAATTTATATGTTTTTACACAGTTATGTTTCTAACACTAACAGAAACCTCCTGACATTACGTTCTCAGTTGAATATGATCATAAACGTAAAAATAAACAGATACGACTACAATCTGCCTTGCCAGCAGTGCTCATCGAGCTCTGGAATACGGTTTACCCAAGAGTCATTTAGGCTCAGATGTCATTCTAATGAGGAACTAATTGATAAAGCTGCTGCAATGAAAAACAAAGCTTTCGGGACAGAGACTACTCTTTACAGGGTATTGATGAGGCTAACCACGGTTAATTTCAATTCTAGTTTGATCTTTTACAAAAAAGTGTCAAACAGGGTAAAAGTTACTCTGTCAGAACACTATTCTTAAACACTGGCCTATTTTGGCCTCTGAACCGGCACAAGCATTAGCATACCCAGCATTTTAAGGATCCTCCCCTCTTTGTCTATAGAAGAGGTCCTAACTTAAGCAACAAGCTGGTGCAGGGCAACATTAAGGCAGGTTCTAAACAGAATATTTTAGCTCCTCTAAAAGATGGGAATAATCCATCTGGCAATTGTGCCCAGTGCCAAACAACAAGGGAAAATCCTCAACGTGAATTTTGATATGTGTTGTGCTGTAATCCAAGATGTTTCTTTTCTTCATCTCTCATGTACAGTTTAGGGTCTATGGTTTGTGGTGCCCCCCACCTGATAACTCTTCATTAGCCCTTTGTTCTGAGATGCTTTTTTCTTATAGATCTGGGGACTTCTGATTTATGATGGCTCAAGCCTGATCCCTCTCAAATCCCCATTTAATTTGTGATTAGATTGTATTGTACTATTATAAGGGGAAAGTAAGGCTTCTATTGGCATGCATCACAGTACACCATTCAGTACTCAAAACCTCAATTCCCAGGAAGTGGAGCCTCTGTCATCAGGGTTTGCACATAGACTTACAGTCTATTGGGGTGCACAGATGTGTTGGCACTGCCAGTGAATGGAATGTGATTGGTTATTTCTGCCTGCCTATCCAATGTTGAGTTATGTATGCTCTGATTTGTTTGTTTGGTTTGGTTTGTTAGACCGAAAGCTTAATAAACTAATACACTGCATAGATTTAAGTGTGCTGATATCTCTTTTATCAGTTTGGACTCATTGATGCTTCCAGCACCTTAGCAAAAATGAAGCCGGGTGGAGCAGTGGTTATCCTGCTTTATTTCTGTCTCTGAAAATAAAACAGAATTAATAAAAAAATAAAACAGAGTGAAAAGACATGGCTTGATTTATTAAAGTGCAATTTAAACTTTTATTTTGTATTTCTAGTTATCTATGACTAATATAGTGTATGGATTTGATGGCTGTTGTCAAGGCTTTCAGCTTTTCAGGATTTATTTTCACCATGCTTAATACACGGCATAGTTTGTGTCTTACGGGTTCTCACTAATATATAAGCTATAAAAAACATAAGACTTGATGCACCAGATTTTTCATTTCCCCAGTATCTCCAAAATGCCACATTAGCTCATTCATACTAAACAAAAGCTTGCAGCATAATCCTGCTTTCACATAGTGATTCGATTTTCCGGAAACAGCGGTGTGACAGAAAAAGACACAACAGACACAACACCAGCATGCCGGCTGTGGCTTTTCACATAGACATTGTTCCATCTCTGTTACTACCCATGTTCCTGGCACAGAGGTGGATCAAATCAGAACCCCCTTTCACGCTCCGTACCTTTCATACAGTGAGACAATACTCTCAGAAAATATATTAAAGTGTGAAAGCAGCTATGGATAGCCAGACTCATGATTTAATTGCCAAAAAATTAGAAGTCTGCTGATATTTAACAAGAGCAATCAGACCATTTGCACAATATTTGGCACAATTAAAACTGTTGAACCACATTATATATATAATTTGTTATGTATAATAGGCTGTAACTGGCTAAACACTTCTCAGGTTTTAGGCTTTAATAAGGATTTTAAGGATGACCTTGGAGTTTGGCACAGTACTGTACATCTGCTGTCAGGAAAGTCTAATCAGTTACTATCTGACCTAATTACAAACTTTCATTCTAATCCTGACAGTCTTTGGAAGGCTGTACATTTCATCAAAAAGGGTAATATCACCTGTGTACATTTGTCTGAGTGCTTAATGTCTAAAAAGAGGTCCGTTTAGGTTTTAACAATCCCCATAATTAGTCACAATGTGCCCTCTGTTGGTCAAAGCACTAAATTAAATTAAAATGCTGAAAAAGGTTCATGTTTTTTTCCAAAGACATATACAGTATTTATTAAAATGGTTTGTATCCTACACCAACGTTAAATGAGTACCACTGCTGTTAGTTTTCCCCCGCACAACTGTTAATGTTTTGTAAGTTATAAAACTAAAGTTGATGAATGGTGTAAAAAGCATGAATTCCCTCTGTTGTGTTTGTTTACCAAAATAGGCAGTAAAGGAGCAAAATGAGGCAATTAATCTTGATGAAAATAATAATAATAATGTATTTTAAGTCTGAAACTGCAATCCAAATATAAGATTGTTATAGGCTGAAATGATGTCAAATCATTTCAATTAAAATTATTAAGTAGGTAAAACATATACTGTACACAATTCTTAGGCTAAAAAGTCTAATATCGTATTATAAAGCCTTTGTTTGTTATTAATTTGTGTTATTATAAAGTTTACCCATTTTACTAGGAGGGTCATTCCTACAATTCGCTGACATTTTGGCTTTAAAACTCAAAATATTAATTTGCAAGTATCCTTATGTTTCATCATTAACCCTTTCATATGTATCATTACATATTTGTGATGGTTAAAGCTGAATGTATCCCTGGGAAACAATTTAAAGATGTTTACTTTTGTTAGAGGTGCAGTCTGTAAGATTCAGAAACATCTCGGTTACGTATGTAACCTCCGTTCCCTGATGGAGGGAACGAGACGTCGTGTCGAAGAAGCGACACTAGGGGTCTCTCTTGAGCACTGAAAGATACCTCTGATCTATGAAAAAAGGCCAATGAGAGTTGGCGAACAGTATTTGCATACTCCGCCTCCGGATACGGATATAAAGGCGAGAGAAATACGCTCGTTCATTCGGGATTTTTCTGAGGAGCCGGGAGTGTACCGGGCACCTCAGCGGCTCGGCTCAGCGACATGGCCGGGAAGACACGACGTCTCGTTCCCTCCATCAGGGAACGGAGGTTACATACGTAACCTAGACGTTCCCCGTCTGTCGCTCACTTCGACGTCATGTCGAATAAGCGACACTAGGGGTCCACTTCAAAACTCGCCATGCGCTGAGCCGTGTACGTGTACTGCTTACACAGAAGCGGGCAGGTATTTGTACGTGCACAGCGACCAACTGTGTTCAGACTGCACGTACTCTTCCCCAATGCCCCGAAAGAGTCGTCAGAATCCTTTTGGTCACCCTAGGGGGGAACAAGGTGACGCTCCCAACTAGGGAACGGGCCAAGCCTGGCTGGGCCTCTTTTCTCTCTATGTTTTCTCGGCATAGAGGAAGAGCAGCCGGGGCCCTTACCGCATCGAGGGAAGGGGGTCTTACCCGAATTCCTATTCTTTCAGGGGGAAAAGACCCTGCGGAGGCCACACCCGCCCAGCAGGGGAGGTAAAGGTGGCAAAATACATCACATGGCCACTTTGGGCATGTGGGAAGAAATGGCGCGGTGGTAGATCCAACCTCGAGGAGGGGGGAGTTGCCACAACACGGCGACCGGAGGGCAGCGAAGGACTGCCTAAGGGAGACGCGGGTCAGCTCGCAAGGTGACCGTACCGCGGAAATACACACAGGAGGAGTCCCGTAGGAGGCCTGATCTGTGGAGCACCTATTCCAGTAGGGGTAGCCGGAGGTACCCGTAGTGGACTGGGCCGGCAAGTTCCTGCGCTGAACTGTTGCAGGCCCGAGAGGGCTAGGGAGGAATCAACCAGGGACCTAAGCCCTCTGGGAAAGGAGCGCACTGTTCTGCCTCGGAGAGGGAAACGGTGCTGGAAACAAGCGATTCACACGGTTAGATCTTCGGCGTGTACCGAGTTCTACGGGCTCGGACCTGAGAGAACACGGGATGAGACTGACTCAACCCTGAGATTGTAAAACCTTGTAAAGGTGTTAGGTGTTGCCCAGCCCGCAGCTCTACAGATGTCTGCTAGCGAGTTGCCTCTAGCCAGTGCCCATGAGGATGCCACACTCCCGGTAGAGTGGGCTCAAACCCGCAAAGGGGGTGGCACGGCCTGGGTGTGATAGGCCAACTGAATGGCCTCCACCACCCAGTGAGACAGCCTCTGTTTGGAGACAGCGTTCCCTATCTGCTGTCCTCCAAAGCAGACAAAGAGCTGCTCAGAGCGCCTAAAGCTCTGGGTGCGTTCCAGGTAGGCACGCAAGGCACGTACCGGACACAGCAGTGAGAGGGCTGGGTCTGCCTCCTCCCGGGGCAGCACTTGTAGGTTCACTACCTGATCTCTGAAGGGCGTGGTAGGAACCTTGGGCACATAGCCAGGTCGAGGTCTTAGGATCACATGAGTGTCTGCCGGACCGAACTCCAGGCAAGTGTCGTTGGTAGAGAACGCTTGCAGGTCCCCGACCCTCTTGATGGAGGCGAGCGCGATCAGCAGGGCCGTCTTTAAAGAGAGAGCCCTGAGTCCAGCTGATCCTAGCGGCTCAAAAGGGGATCTCTGAAGACCGGCGAGGACCACCGAGAGATCCCAGGAGGGGAACAGTTTTGGCCGGGAGGGATTTAACCACCGGGCACCTCTTAGGAACCTGACGATTAAGTCGTGCTTACCCAGGGACTTTCCGTCTACTGGGTCGTGGTGAGCTGCGATAGCGGCAACATACACCTTCAAGGTGGATGGGGACAGCCTCCCCTCCAACCTCTCCTGTAGGAACAGGAGCACAGACCTAACTGCGCACCTCTGTGGGTCTTCTGCCCGGGATGAACACCAATTCACGAACAGACGCCATTTCAGAGCGTAGAGTTGCCTGGAAGAAGGGGCTCTGGCTTGGTTGATCGTGGCTACGACCGTGGGTTGTAGCCCAGCTAGATCTTCCGCGTCCCGTCCAGGGGCCAGATGTAGAGGTTCCAGAGGTCTGGGTGCGGATGCCAGAGCATGCCCCATCCCTGAGAAAGAAGGTCCTTCCTCAGGGGAATTTGCCAGGGAGGGGCTGTCGCAAGGAGTATGAGGTCCGAGAACCAGGCCCAGGTGGGCCAGTAAGGAGCCACGAGTGACTTGCTCCTCGTCCTCCCTGACCTTGCACAGCACCTGTGCAAGAAGGCTCACTGGTGGGAATGCGTACTTGCGCAGCCCCACCGGCCAGCTGTGTGCCAGTGCATCTGCCCCTAGGGGAGCCTCTGAGTGGGCGTACCAGAGCGGGCAGTGGGAGGTCTCTCGGGAGGCAAAGGGGTCTACCTGGGCCTTGCCGAACCATTCCCAAGTCAGCTGAACCGAGTGGGGGTGAAGCCTCCACTCTCCGCCAGACAAGCGTTATCGTGACAGCGCGTCCATTGTCACATTGAGGCTGCCGGGGATGTGAGTGGGACGCAGCGACCTGAGTCGGTGCTGGCTCCAAAGGAGGAGACGATGGGCGATTTGCAACATTTGGCGGGAGCATACGCCGCCTTGGCGATTTATGTACGCGACCACAGTGGTGCTGTCCGACCTGACCAGGACATGTTCGTCCTGAATTAATGGGAGAAACTGCCGCAGGGCTAGAAGGATGGTCAACAACTCGAGGTAGTTGATGTACCAACGCAGCTGGGCCCTTTTCCAACGGCCTGAGGCTGCGTGCCCGTTGCAAACGGCACCCCAACCCGATCTGGAGGCGTCGGTCGTGACCAGGACGCGTCTGGACACCTGCTGTAGGGGTACACCAGCCTGTAAGAAACAGAGGTCTGTCCAGGGGTTGAATGCTTTGCGGCAGGCGGGGGTGATCGTTACCCGGTGCGTGCCGTGGCGCCATGCTTGTCTCTGGACTCGGGTCTGAAGCCAGTGTTGGAGCGGTCTCATATGCATCAACCCCAGCGGCGCGACCGCCGCGGAGGATGCCATATGCCCCAGGAGCCTCTGGAAAAGTTTTAAAGGGACCGCTGTGCCCGGCCTGAAGGCGGCGAGGCAGTTCAACACTGACTGGGCACGCTCGTTGTTGAGACGTGCCGTCATTGAGACCGAGTCTAACTCCATCCCGAGAAAAGAGATGCTCTGAAGTGGAGCGAGGTTGCTCTTTTCCCAGTTGACCTGGAGCCCCAAGCGGCTGAGGTGCCTGAGCTCCTGGTCTCTGTGAGCGCATAGTGATTCTCGCGAGTGGGCCAGAATGAGCCAGTCGTCGAGGTAGTTGAGTATGCGGATGCCGGCTACTCGGAGCGGGGCAAGAGCTGCCTCTGCGACTTTCGTGAAGACGCAAGGGGACAGAGACAGGCCGAAGGGGAGGACTTTGTACTGATACGCCTGACCATCGAATGCAAACCGCAGGAAGGGGCGGTGTCGAGGCAGGATGGAGACGTGAAAGTACGCATCCTTCAGGTCTACCGCTGCGAACCAATCTAGATGCCGGACACAGGTTAGAATGTACTTCTGCGTGAGCATTTTGAACGTTTGTGCAACGCTTGGTTGAGAAGCCGCCGCCTTTCTTGGGCACTATGAAGTACGGGCTGTAGAAACCCTCCTTCATCTCGGTTGGAGGGACAGGCTCTATCGCGTCTTTGGCCAGAAGAGTCGCGATTTCCGCGCGCAGGGACTGGGCGTGTTCGCCGTGTACTGCGGAGAAGCGGACGCCCATGAAGGGGGGTAGGGGCCTGGCAAACTGAATTGCGTAACCGAGTCGGATGGTCCGGGCCAGTCAGCGAGAAGGGTTGGGAAGTGAAAGCCACGCATCCAACCTCTGCGCTAGGGGCACCAAGGGGACGATTAATTTTGATGTGCCCGGCGGGGCTTTGCAGCGGGGCAGAGCAGGTAGGGCAGCGTTGGGCGGCGACGGGGCGACCCGCGGCTGAGGTGCTGAGAAAAGACTCAAAGCACTTACCTTGCTCCGCACGCCCGGCAGGGGGCGGGTTAGCGACTGAGGAGGAGGTCCTGGGTAGGCGTCCTCTGGACTCGTCAGAACCGGCCGGCCGGGGAACAGTCGTGGGGCTGAAGACGGGTGGTCTGTGTCCAGGGGGCCAGGACTGTTGAGATCTGTGGGTAGAGCGTCGTGAGAACGGCGTTTGCGGGCCAGGTGACCCAGAGACACAGGAAATAGCTCTGTTATTGTGGGTATGTGGGTACCGCAACCCCATCTAAGGGGGGGCGGCAAATAAAATTGTTTAACAACAAAAGATTCTCCTCCCGGCCCTCCACCGGGGGACGGAGCGGTCTTAACTCCTCCGGAGCTAACGTCTGTGTCGCTGGGTCGTCCGTCTCAGGACCGCCTGGGAGACATCCGGGTCCTCGAGGGAGTCTGAGAGACGGGGGGCGTCGGCTTCCTGCAGTGTGCTCGACGCAGGGGCTGAGAGCTGGGCCCGGGTTGAGGCGGAGCAGGTTTCTTAGCCGCTGGGGGACGCCCTCGGCGAGCAGCCTTGGCGGCAGGTTTGCGGCGAGGCAGGATGTTTGATATGGCCTCCGTCTGCTTCCTCACCGCGGAGAACTGCTGGGCGAAGTCCTTGACGGTGTCGCCGAAGAGGCCAAGCTGGGAGACAGGGGCGTCAAGGAAGCGAACTTTGTCGGCCTCGCGCATCTTGACCAGGTTGAGCCAAAGGTGACGTTCCTGGACCACTAGGGTGGCCATCGCCTGCCCGAGTGCCTGCGCGGTGACCTTTGTGGCTCTGAGGGTGAGGCCGGTCGCTGAGCGCAGTTTCTGCAGCACATCGGGGTCAGGGCTACCCTCGTGCAGATCTCTGAGCGCCTTGGCCTGGTGGACTTGCAGGAGGGCCATGGCGTGCAAGGCGGAGGCAGCCTGTCCCGCAGCGCTGTAGGCTTTGTGGTTGAATGAGGACGCAGTCCTACTGGCCTTGGAAGGGGGTACAGGGCGCCCGCGCCAGGTGGTAGGGTCACCGGGACAGAGATGGATCGCAACCGCCCTATCCACCTGGGGAATCGCCGTGTACCCGTGGGCCTCTCCGCCGTCGAGGTTAGCGAGAGCGGACGAGCAGGGCTTTTGACGGACGGAGAGCGGGGCTCTCCATGACGACGTCAGCTCATCATGCACCTCCGGGAAAAACTGGACCGGGGGGGGGGGCGTGGCTGTGAGCGGCGCCCAGAGCCCAGGAACCAGTCGTCCAACCGTGATGGGTGTGGGGAGGGTGGAGGTTTCCAGTCAAACCCCACCCAGACGGCGGCCCGGGCAAGCAGGTCGGACATCTGCGCATCCACCTCAACTTGGGCGTGCTGGCCCGAAGGCGGCAGCCCAGGGGAGGAGTCAGCGTCAGACATTGCGCTCTCCGATGGGGCGGCAAGCTCATCCGCTTCGAGCTCTAGAGGATAGGCAAACCGGCCCGGAGGCGAGTCGCCGTTACCTCGAGACTGAACGTAGGTCAGCGAGTGTGTCGGGGGGCGGGTGGTCTGAGCAATGAGAACATGAACCGTCCACAAACGCTGCCTCAGTGTGAACGGCGCCCAGACACATGAGACAGCGCCTGTGGCCGTCAGAAGCGGAGAGCACTCTACCGCATCCAGGAACTACACAGGGTTTGAATGGCATCTTTATAAAGACGCACCCTGAAAAGGGCGTTCAACACCACTGTGTATTGCTCTTTTAGAGAAATAAACTCTTTACGAGAAAATTGCTCTTTATAAACTCTTTTAGACACTGCGCTGTCGAAGCGCTCAGGGGCAAACTGCACGCCGGCAGAGAAGAGAAAAGCCGCTGAAGGTGCGCCGTAAATCCAACAGCAGCAGCGCGTCAGAGGATCAGAAGCAGGGTAAGTTGTGTGTAGCACAGCAGACAGCATTCACACGACCATCGGCTCCGAAGAAAATTACTGAATGAACGAGCGTATTTCTCTCGCATTTATATCCGTATCCGGAGGTGGAGTATGAAAATACTGTTCGCCAACTCTCATTGGCCTTTTTTCATAGATCAGAGGTATCTTTCGGCGCTCAAGAGAGACCCCTAGTGTCGCTTCTTCGACACGACGTCGAAGTGAGCGACAGACGGGGAACTGTGTTTTCCTTTCCACAATAAAGTTCTGTTGCTCAAACACATCCTGAAACTCACACAGATAATAGTATTTTTCCTCACAGTTGTTTAACTTATCGTTCACATTCAACATTATTTGTCCACTGCAATGTTAGACTCTAAACTAGCTCAGATTACAGTAATATACAGTACAGTGGCCACTCCAAAGCCCTAAACTGTCCTCTAGAGGTCATTAACGGTAATGACACATAATGGTAGGGGGTAGGGGTCAAAGCATTTAAAGGAATAATGATAACCCAAAATGCATTCAATTGAAAATTGTCATTATTTACTCTCCCCCATTACAACCAGCAGTGCTGAGTAGTAACCGATTACATGCAATCTGGATTGTGTAATCAGATTACATAAATCAAGTACTTGTAATTGGATTAAATAACATTTTAAAATACTCATAATCAGACTACAGCTACTTTTAAAATGAACTTGACATCTCAGTGTTTTGAATGATAAACTTTGGCCATGGACTGTCATTGCTATTAGATTGAATGTTTATTTAATTGAAAAATGTCATAAGGAGCTCTTTTTGTGAGGCTTTTTTGTTAGTAAGAAATAATATAATGCATTTTCTTCTTCTTTGTACTTTTATGTTAAAATTACTATCCTACTCAAATGCATGTGATATAACATATCATAGAATTAGGTTGAAAGTAATCCAAAAGTAATTGGATTAGATTACTCCTAATATTTAATCTATGAGATTGTTACTGATTGCATTTGTTTGTCATGTAATTTGTAATCGGTACCTGATTATATTTCACAAGTAATCCTCCCAGCACTGTCAACCTGTAAGCAATTGTTTTTTTATGAAATGGTATACAGAACATTTTCATACTCCCTGAAAGATAGCATCACTGAAATAATCTCACCGGTCTCTGTTACAGCTCTAGACTCTGTAAACGGCAAACAAAATGTGTCCACAGACTGTCAATCATTTTGTGCATTCTTATAGAAATGTAATTGATGCAGATCGTTGGGGCTTAATGGGAAAATCACAATTCATAATTTACCATCTCTGATGTGTATGAATTTCTTCTGCTCAACACAAAAAACAAATTTTAGAAGAATATCTTGGATCTGTAGGTCCATACAATGCAAGTGAATGGTGACCAGAACTCCAAAAGCTACAAAAAGGAGATAAAGTCAGCATAAACGTAATCCATGACTCCAGTGGTTTAATTAATGTCTTCTGGGCGATCCAGTTGGTTTCGGGTGAGAACACACCAAAATGTAACTCCTTTTTCTCTCTTGGCAGGATCATGATTTCAAGCTTGATTACACTTTCTATAACCAACGAGAATGCTCTCAAGATGTACAATGAGAGAAGTTTCATTTTTGGGTGAACTAACCTTTAATATCATATTCAGATAGTTGTCAGTTGAGGTTGTTGAGGTATTTTCTTTTTCTTTTTCTATGAAGCACATAAAGAGAATTTCTGAACAATATTGATACATGTTTTAAATACATGTTTTTCAAGCTCCCAAAAAGGACAAAAACAACATTTTCGAAATTTGTGTAGTGTGTAGGAGGCATTACAGTCCAAAATGCTAAAAAAAAAACAACCAGCCATCAACGTAATTTAGAACATTAATACCGCTTAAGTCTCAGTGGTGAGCACCACAGTGACACATTTTGTGAATGTGTGAGGAGCTAGAGACAAGCCGAATGGCAAAACTTTGAACTGGTAAGCCTTCCCCTGGAAGGCAAATCTCAAAAGTCCTGATCATGTGATGCTGGGATTCGGCTTATATGCCCATGATGATGTTATCTTAAGACAGGGCACAAGTGTAACCAGCCAGTCAAATTGGTATGATTGTAAAGGGTTTCATAGTCAACGATCATTGAGAGGTTCAGGGCGCTCCCAGGGTGTCACATTCTTGACACATCATCCTTTCAGGAAACCAACATTGTGCTTTCTTTAAAATAAATGCCACTTGCTTTAATATTGTCATATGATACAAAGGCATACATTTGGCTTAAGTGTCAAAGACATTTGAAGGCCAAACACACACAGAACATCTTTCTCTTAATAAACAAAATAATTTTACAACACCTACAAATTCACTTATGAAATTCAGAAAAGTATGATGCACAAAGTCACCTAACGTCAAAAAGAAAAACTCTTGAAGAATGTGAGACTTTGTGGTTAATTACTTGAATAGTGCAAAACCAGTGGAACATTATACTCAGCTTGTCTGAACAGTTTATAGAGGTGTTAGCCACAGGTAAGAACAGTTGTGCAGATGTATCTTAACTAGACACCAAATTGTGAATCAGACTGTTGTTGTTATGTGATTTTTCTGTCTTCCATGTAACATAAAAAGGAGATGTCCGATCTACTCTTTTCAATACAACAAATGGATGCTGATTTATACTACTGTCAAGCTTCAAAAAGGACAAAAAGCACCATTAGAGTACCATATACAGTAAGTAGTTCAAATGACTTCTGCGCTTCAAGTCTGATGTCATATGAAAACTTGTGTGAGGAACAGACCAAAATTAAATTTGTTATTCACTATAAATCTTCCCCTCTTATGGAGCTCTCAAATCTCACGTGCTTGTAACATTTAAAAAAAAAAAGGGAAATTTACCTGCAAATAATGACTTATATTTCAAACTGTTATTCGCAAAGATATTGTATGGCTTCACAAGGAACACAAGGACTTCCATTGTTACAATATACCATAATGTCATTTTTAACACTAGTTGTTGTCATTAGTAAAAATATTGAAAGAAAACACTAAGAACATAATTCAGTTTTTATAGTAACAGCTTTATTGAAAATACTGAATAAAAATGGCTAGTAAAAAATTATATTAATAATTTGTAAATAGCATAGATAGTCCTGCCTAACTTATACCTATATCAAACGCTTAACCTTACATTGAGTCAATAGCACAGGACAGCTATCACATGGTAAGTCGACATGATGCTTCTGAAAGTTCATGTACCCTGAACTTAGATGAATTACTGACAAGCACAAGCATTTCCCATTAAACATTTTTTCAATTCAAATGTGCATACCTTTCCTTGTGGTGCAACTCATAGCATGCTGAACTGCAATCTCTGTGACTTGAGATCTGGTCCCATGAAAACCAGGAAGTAATCACATTCGTATAAACAATGGTGAGCATGGTTTGGAAGTTGCATTTTTGCTGTAAAATAAAAAATTTTACTCAATGATTTATTCAATGTTAGGTTTAGGGTTTGGGTTTAGTGATGCATGTTCTGCACAGAATTTTTCAACTGAAACTTGCTTTTGGCACCACCCTGTGGACAATATTACCTCAACAAAACTTCCAGCTACGACCATTGGGGCAGTGGTTCAAATTTCAGTAAGTACTGATTTCAGCAGCAAAACTTTCTACCTCCTATAGCCAAATTTGCAATTGTGTTCGATGAACAGAGTTTTGACACAAACAATTCTATTCGTTTAAAAATAACTACAAACTAATGACATTATTGCAATGAATAACAAAATTTTTGGTGAACTATCCCTTTTGTTAAAACTGTGATATTAACAACAGTTCCATACAATTTATCTGTGCTTCAGTTAAATCTCGAGGTTGTTCAAGATCCATAATTTGAGGCATTTTTAGATGAGAATCTTGAAATTGTTTTGAGCTTTCTCCGGATCTCTTTCTTTCATGAACCAACAACATCATTAGTCCTTGGAATGAGAATTCAGATTTAACATTATGACCATAATGCTTCTATTTGAACAGAGCTAAAGAAAAATAACTCGCCTATGATCGAAATGATCAGAACAACATTTAGTATCCAGATATGAGGATAATAGTTTCCATTGTGTCTGATTCTGCTCAATATTCTTCACCTGTGTGATTCTGGCTCTCTGGAGTTGGTTCTATAGTAAAATACAATACATTTACCACTGTGCAACCACTGAAAGAGTTTTATTAATGTTTTTCAAACGTGTCTAAAAAGTAAGTATCAAAGTATTCTATCAGTAATCATCAATATGACAATCTCTAATTGGCCACTTACCAATTATGTGTAGTCTGGTGTCATTACACAATTCTCCACCTGTTGTATGAATTTTCATACAGTAATAAACTCCTAACTCATTAAGAGTGAAAATTTTAATATACAGATTATGTTTGGATTGCACTGAATATTTGTGTCTGAATGTTTTGTTTTGTTTTTTAAGTAAAAAGGGTTTGAAGATAAAGTGCGTGATAAAATAACTGGCTCTGGAAATTTCAGTAAAGTGCAAATAATCTCTGCATTCTGTTCCATTTGATGTGCTGAAGAGCTCAGAGTCCCCAGTGATCGGCCCTGGTGCTCAACTTCTTTTGACTGTCTCAGACCACATGACCTGAGGCTTTGAAGGCCCTTGGCAGTCCGTAACCCGGGGAACTGGTGAAGTAATGTTTTATATATTGTAATCTTAATTATGACAGCTCTAATTTATAGTCTTGTTTGTCACACGATATGGACAAAAGTTCAACTTCACACATCATCGATTGGTGAAGGTGTAAAGCACCTGCCCACATACATGCATGAACGTGTTGTTTATCAAGTGACCAAAGCAATGGAGCACTTCATTTTGCACAAAACCACACTTCATATGCGTTACCCACAATGAAGTAGAGTAGTGCAGAAACAGTTTGCTATATGTAAAGACAAAAATAAAAGCTATAAATAAATTATATAAATAAATATATAAATAAAGCCCAACATAAAATCATTATCTCTTTAACACGTTTATTGGGATTTTTTTCATGTGAATTCCACTTCAGCTGTATTTGAAGGCAAGACAAACAGAAACATAAAATAGCAAATAACTTGGAAAAAATAACTCTTCACATAAATGACACAATCTTGGGCAGTCATTTTGGTTTTTAGTCATTGGCTATATTTATCATCAGGACATCAGCTGATGTGTTCACTGTTAAAAATGATTTGTTGCTTGAAGATTCATGAAACTTGTTTCTTGGGTTGGAAGCTTCTTCAACCCTCAGAAACCTCATTGCTCTATGGTTTACATGAACTCTGACTGAAGCGCTTATAGGCAATAGGTGAAAATTATTATTAATATTAAAAACAAAGTTATATATAAGCAAGATCTCCAATCTGAAAATTATTTCTTTCTATATACCAGTATAATAGTAAATGGCGTGTGAACCCATTTAAGCACAATTCAACAGACAAAACCATTTCTACAGTACACAATATTTCTCAGGGAAAGTTAATTTTTTTAAAATTGTCTAAACCTCATAGTTATTGAGATATAGGGCCCTTTGTGACCACTTATCCATGTGACAACTATTCCTCTCTCCCTTATATGCATTTAGCATTTTATTATATTATTTATTTAAATTTGTATGTAATGTGTGACAAACAATCTCAGAACTGAGCATTACTATGAACTGATTACCCTGTGTGTTCATCCAGTACATTTTTTTACAACATTTTTTGTGTAAAAAAGAAAAAAAGTGTAATAAACTTTAGGATTTAATTCATTATTAAATTCATCAAAACTATGACATGATCAAGAGAAACTTAAATTCAGTGTGTCCAAACTTTAGACTGGTATACTGTATATCCCCAAATTATGAAAATGATTAACACAAATAATTCAAATCCATTGAAGAAACATCTTGTAACATTGTTAAACTATTCAAATACAAATATTGTATTTGACTATGACGCAACCTACTTTTCTTCCTTTTCTTCATACAACTTCTAATGGCCGTAGAAGGGAATAGATGCTCTGGTCCTGAAAAGGCCTGGTTCCACTGGGTTGCATTGACAAATCAATTTCAGCATACTGAAAGAGTAAGATATTTTCTATTAATGCAATATATGACAACATACTGTGTGCTAATGTATTGCTTTTTATAAAATAAAATTCAGATAAATTAAACAGTGGATTTTTTGTATGTTATTTAATATACATGTATGTATGTATGTATATATATATACATATACACAAACACACACACACACACACACACACACAGACACACGGTCCTCAAATCTGATTGGGCGAGAGACGTTCCATGAGCACTTATGGTCTGACACCATCAGCACTCGGATGCTTCAATGTGTGTGTATCACTCCGCTTGTGTTCGTGGCATTCTAAACTAAAGTGTAAGAGTAGTGCAGATATGTTAAGAGTTACTGTTTGCCTTTTTTTGACATTACAAATATTATCCAGCAAGTAGTGGCAAAAGATAATTTTTTGATCAAAAAGATCAGGATTACGGCTCATCAGAGCTGAGAGACACAACAGACTGATTTATTTCACAATGGTTGCAGTTTAAAATGGCAGAGGACATTGCAGTTTCTATAGTGATCGACACTTGCACACCGAAAACCAAGAAATAGGTAGAAATACCCCCGCTTGGATGCTATGTTTTCACTGAGAAAGCTGATCTTCAGAAAGCTGACAGCATCTCTGCTTGAGTGTGGCAACAGGAGATCGCACACACTCCGTCTCTCTCTCTCTCTCTCTCACACACACACACACACACATCATTGTTTATCCAATAACTTCGTAGAAACAGCATAAGCTGTGATACTATTTCTGAAGTGACATTTTTGAATTACTGGAGGCTTGTACGCATCATTTGGTTTGAACCAGCAAAGATTGCTCATGTGATATTGCATAAATATATATATAAATATTATGTGTATGATGGTAAGGAATTAAGCTAACATTTATGAAAAGACTATTCCTACCTGTGGATAATTTGAGTTTTGAGCTGCTGTAGTACTCTGAGGTTTATTTGAAGTATTTTTAACTCTTCCCTTTGCATCAAGGCAGATCTTCACCAGTCCTGAAACAGTAGAGTGACTTAAACATCACTGAATTCATGACACTTTGCAACACTTTAAACAAAGAACACATGGAATATTATTACATTAGTGTACATTTAAAACTTTTCTCCTTGAAGTCAGTATAATGAGATAACCTTTATCTGGATTTATTCAAAAGTACACACCAATTACTGCAACGATCAAAAATGCATTCAGCAAGACAGATGTGATGGTAAGACTGTTCCATTGTGTCTGATGTTGTAGACAATCATCTGTCTGATTCCTGTAGACAAAATCTGTAAAATGCAATGTTTTTTTTTTTTATTCTGTCAATTTTAACTCATTAATTCAATTAACATGTTATTGTATATCTTTTCATAGAATGAGGAAGTTGTCAAAACAGGAGTTTAAATGTTAATTTTTGAATTATTCACAGTATATTCAATATTGACATAAATTGTGACATAAATGTCATACAAAATAATAAAACATACCAGTGATGTAGATTTTGGTGCCACTGCTGAATTTAAGTGGTGTACCAGTTTTCACACAATAATAAACTCCTAATTCTTCAATGGTGACATTTTTGATAAACAAACTGCTGTTGGTTTTCAGTGAATATTTGTGTTTGAATCTGCTGTTTTCATAATAAGCTCCTTCAACTGTACTACTGAAAGAGCGTAATAGCAACACTGGAGGATCCGGAAAGTTCTGTTTGTACCAGTAAATCTCCTCTATATCAAGATTACAGGTTAAAGTCACATTATCTCCTGAAGATGCTTGTATTTTTGTCAGAGCCTCTGTGACTTCATTCCACATGAATAGATCTATGAAACACACACACACACACACACACACGTTGATGCGGCTATTCTTATGAGGACTCGCCCTAGGCATAATTATTTCTATACTGTACAAACTATAGATTCTACACCCTAATCCGAACCCAAACCCTCACAAAAAATCTTTCTGCATTTTTACATTAAAAAAAAACAAACAAAAAAACATTGTTTAGTTTTTTTTTTTTTTAAGCGATTTGAATTATGGGGGCACTAGAAATGTCCTCATTAACCACATTTATAGCATAATACACTTGTTATTACCAGCATGCACACTCTTATTAAAATCTAAATAATTCACTGAATAATCCTAGACACATTTTTATATCTTATTTAAATGCATTCAAAAACTCACAGATTTGAAGCTGTAAGATCTTCATTTTGTAACCCAGATTTCAGCACAACTTCAGTGTTCTACCACAGCAAACATCTTTCTTTGAGCGGAAACACCACAAATATAAATGAAAACCTCACACAGAGAAGAGGGGGAGGTGCTCAGCCTGCTCTAATAGAACTCTATTTCTCCACTCTTTATTTTTTGTGTAAAATCAGTGTCTTTGGTTGATATACTACAAAACTGCTTGTCAAAAATGCCTTAAAAGCCATTTTTAACTATTCACGGTGTTTTATTACATTCAAAACACCATGGGTGATCACTTTGAACCATAACCAAAATTTTACACTCACTGGTAACTTTATTAGGAACACTACGGGCCTAATAAGAGTCATTAAGCAAAGCAACCAGCTCCAAGGGGAATCACAATATCACAATCTTTGTTTTAATGTAAAAACAAAAGTAAAGTAAAAAAAATAACAAAAAGACAAAGTAAAGTACTATTCTATTATTCTGTTTAAATAAATTCTGTGTACATATTACTTGCACAGATGCATTGAGAACAAGAATAAACACACCAGAGACATGACCGGTTTAGTGCTACCCATTATGGATAAAAAATATGGTTCAGATTAACAATAAAATAAACATTAAATCATAATCATTTTGTGATTTACAGCAGTCAGAATAAAATACATTTGGGCTTCAGGTTCAGCCAATAGTGATATAGAAAGGCACATCAAGGGGTAAAACATAAACAGTACAGATAAGCTCATATATAGTGCAAAATTATTCCTAAAACAGCAATCAGGACAGTTACAATCCTCTCTGGATGTGGGTTCATGGAAGAGATTCCTGTTTTATTCATTGGTTGAAATGTTGGTTCTGGAGTTGGCTTTGCTGTAAAAACAAAAAACAAAACATTAAGGAACTGTTAATTACACAAACAAAACTAATAATTTAATAAATGTATGCAGTAGGCTTGCTGGATGTAATAATAAAAAATAAAAAAAATAAACACACAATAACATATCTACCACAGAAGTGTAAAGCTTAATATACTGTATATTTGAACAGAAATTGCACATTGCATCCATTTAACATATGACCCAAACTGTACATCAGTAATGAGATTCCACGTTCCACCCACCTCTTACTTGCAGTGTTAAAGAGGATTTATTCACATTTAAAATAAAGCAGGAGAACTCCCCAGCATCAGTGAAGCTCAGATTTTTGAGTGTGAGGGAGAAGTTTCCATTTGTGATCCCTGGGCCAAAACTTTCTATTCGATCTTTGAATATTTGATCTTGTTTTTTTGTTGAAGGAATGCCGTTTATAATATCATAAACAATCTTGCTTTGTTTGTATCTCCAAAATACATTCATTTCCTCGGTCTTCAGCACTCTTACTTCATAAGAGCATGGCAAGATGACAGAGTCTCCAACAACACCTTCGATTTCAACTGGGCCCTGCAGAGACACTGGGGATGAAAGCAAAAACTTCAGGAAGCACCGGCAAAATAAATAAATAAATAATACAGCTATCTTTCTCATGTCCCAGCTTAATATGCAAAGTCATCTATATTTAAGCCAATAGAATGCTGATTTCACTTAAATGTCTAACACTGTGTTTGTTTGAGTGGCCCATTAATCCCAGCACAGCAACATCAACCAATGGCAGATTGGGGTGAGCATTCTTTATTTGTTTGCACAACCAATAAAAGACAGGAGAGTTTAAATTTTTAAATGTTTCAAAAAATAATTTTTGCAATTCAGTTTGGTGATGGCAGTGGTGCAGAAATTACACAATTCCACTTTAACTGAGGTCTGTGAATACTAACCTTTCAGATGTAAAAATAAACAGATTAACCAGGATCTGTAACAACAAACAAAAGCAAGTTAATATTGATTAAAGACAAGCAAAAGTTACTTGCACCAACTTTGTTTATTTGTCCATATCCATGCAATAACTTGGTATTATAACCACACCCTTTAAATATTTTTTTAAGAAAATGAAGCCTATATAATGAATATTCCGATTGTTGAATTGTGACAGACATTTTTTATGAACACTTTGGTCTTAATAAAGTGCCGGACGTGGTCTTCTGCTGTTGTGGAGAGGATGCGTTTACATTGTAGTGAGGCGCAGTTTACTTATATATATATATATATATATATATATATATATATATAAAAAAAAGAAAGTTTCCCGGCACATTGTCCAGGTTATTATATTTATCAAATGTTTGAATCACTGATTTCTGTGTAGGTAAGCATTACGTAGACATAATGCAATATAGAGCGTCAGTAGCGGTTCTAGCTTGTTTTGCGCCCTGGGCGAAATCCGCTTCAACACGCCCCCTAAAGTTATTTACCTTTGCCTCCCCGTTGCTTAACCCTCCCAACCAGATGCCGCTTCAACACGCCACCCTAAAGTTGTTTACCGGGGGCCACCACCTCGTGACCCCCCCCGCAAGATGCCGCCCTGGGCGAATGCCCATGTCGCCCTTGCCTAAATCCACCACTGTAGAGCTTAATAGTGTGGTTTTTGAAGCAAAAATCCCATTCATTTTTTATATAGACTAATTAATTTCCATGATAACTTATGAACCTTTAAAGACAGACTTACCATGATTTCAAAGGTTGTTCAACGACGGCATTTAAAAGAAAAAATATTTAATTTGTTTAAAAATTGACTTTAATAGCAGAATTCCTGTTTAACTACATTACCAATGGTCCAGCAAAGAACCCTTCACCAATCAGAGAACCACGGCCAAAGAAACCCACAAACACATCAGGATCAACCTTCCACTCCAATGATGCGATCAAGTAAAATAATACAAAATATATATTGTTTCATAGTTATAATTAGCCATCTAAAATCAATAGTTTTATATATTCCCATAATTTTTCTTTAATTACATCTTTAGCAACGCTTCATTGTTCATGATATATTTTTTAAATATGTGAAAAATACTTCCAGAACCCAGATGGCTGAAAAAGTGTGCGGGCATTGTTGCACTCTATAGGCATTAGCCCAATTTCAATTTCCCACGTTTACATGGAGAGAAGTTGCATACTTAAACAGAGATGTGATTAAAACAAGACTGCATTGTCCAAGTTTATGTTCTGGAAGGGGCAGAGATTAAACCAGAATTAGTAAAAGTAACTATTAAATTTATCCAAATATCTTCTGTCTTAAGTTTTAATTTAATGAACTGTCAGTTTAAATTTACAATGACACATCTGGCGCAACTATATACAAATTTCCTCAAGGGTTTGGTGTTATACACTGTAAATATTATAATTATAGACTCACCAATCACTTTATTATGCATTAAATCATGCAGATATGGGTCAGGAGCTGCAATTAATGTTCACATCAACCATCTGAATTGGGAAAAAATGGTGATATCAGCGATTTTGACCGTAGTATGATGGACCCTTTTCACAGATCTTTTATGATGCATTTCAACCTTCTTTAACAACATACATGTAGCAAAAATGTTGTATATTTCCAAATATTTAGTGTAAATTTATTACATTGTACTTTGTATTATATTACTGTAAAGCAGTTCATGCTCACGGGCAAGGAAGAGGCGAGAAACTGGCTTAACGTTTAAATTATAGTTTTAATGGAAAACTCAAAATACAAACACATAAGACAACGGACATGTCCATAATGATCTCTCTCTCTCTCTCTCTCTCTCTCTCTCGCACATCCTCCGCGGTCGG
Organism: Moxostoma hubbsi; assembly: GCA_032164185.1. Taxonomy (NCBI): domain Eukaryota; kingdom Metazoa; phylum Chordata; class Actinopteri; order Cypriniformes; family Catostomidae; genus Moxostoma; species Moxostoma hubbsi. The sequence goes on along the minus strand of JAVLUX010000052.1, from coordinate 7,828,116 downwards.
CCCTTAACCCTCTCGGAGGCTTGATTAACCCAATACGGGACTGGGCTTGTTGAGTCACGACCCAGCCCCGCCCTCCACCGTGCAACATTCCTCCCTCGTTCTTTCAGGCTGGGGACCCTTGCAGGTTCTCTGATACGCCGTAGCTCGCTCCTCAGCCACTTCTCAACCCTCTACAGGACAACAGCCGCGCCTCTCAGGGCAGATCGGAGGCAGTCCTCAGCCCTTGGCGGACGGAACGCCCCACCGCGTTCCTAGGGAGTCGAAGGGGCCCTCCCCCCGCCCCTGGCAGCGGTTCTCCCGCTCCAGGTGGTCGGCGGCGAAACCACCCCCGTACGCGATCTCCAAACACGCCGCGTTCCAGCGGCTAGTAGGGGACTCCCCCGCCCCTGGCAGCAGCCCTAAACGCTTCAGGCGGTCGGCCAGCAGCCCCTTCTCCCCTCACGATCGGCAGCCGTTCCTCCGTGTCAAGGCGGCTGGGCTCCTCCGTCCCCCGGCAGATGGCCGCGGCTGCTCCGCTGGGCAGTGGCGAGAACTCTGCTATGGCGTATCCCTCTTCCATCCCGGGCCTCGGCACCAATGTAAAACAGTTCAGGCTCACGGGCAAGGAAGAGGCAACATATAAATGATAGTTTTAATGGAAAAACTCAAAAGACCAACACATAAGACGACGGACATGTCCGTGAACAATCTCTCTCTCACGTACGTCCTCCGCAGTCAGCCTTTAACCCTCTCGGAGGCTTGATTAGCTTAATACGGGACCAGGCGTGTTGAGTCATGAACCGGCCCCGCCCTCCACCGTGCCACAATTACTCTGGAATACGTTTTAAAGCATCGGTTACCATAGCTGCAACGAGGCTTCTAACACAGCTGAGAGAGTGACAAGAGAATTTGGCCTGTTTCTATCGTCTTACTGATGTTATGCAAGAGAACAGACTGAGCAGTTCCAGCTTTACCTCGTAAGCTTCAGAGAGAGAGACCGACCGCATCAGGGCCAGGAGAAACTCTACTGGAATCAAATGAAAACGAACCCATGGCAACCCCAAATATCCCTGATAAGAGACGACTAAATTATTTTCTTTTGGTATAAGAGTGAACCATAGTGGCTGAGACTGTTTTCTGTGGTGCGAGTACAAGTGGTTCTCGAGCAGAAACTGAGACCTACAAAAAGGTCAAGACGTTTTCTAAACAGAGACAGAGTTCTCGCAAAAATGGTTTAATTAGGTTAGCTAAAATACTGAGCGCTGGAACCAACTCCAGAGAAAGATTTTGAGTAAACCATAATTAACAAAGCACTAGGGAGTACACCCTTATCTGATCTTGGGTTAAGAAATCAGATCTGTTGGAGACGTCCGACAGATTATTAGACGTGCGTCGAACAGTAAATCCACAGCAGAAACAGCCAGTATGGGGAAGTCTCAAAGCAAGCTTGCCAAATTTGATACACCGGTTTTCTGTCAAATGAGGAAAAAAAACTATAGGAGAAAATGTATGCAGGACATAGAGAAACTGATCAAATACCATGATTTCCCCAGAGAGGGAACACTGAGCACGACTAGACTGAGAGTGGTGCGAGAATCAGTTGAACAGGGCAGCGAGGCACAAAAAGGTTGTTGTGGCTGCGTTCAACATGTGTGTAAAAAATTTGAACAGACAGTGGGTTGTTGGCTTAAGGAAGCAGATAGAAGAGAACGAAAGCAAATGCAGAAGGAATTTGCATGTAGGATTGACAATGTGGAAGAAAATAAAATCTGTTTGTGTGTCAGCACCACCAGAACCGACTAATGAAAAGTAAGTTTGTGGTTCCCCACATGCAACGGCGATTGTGCCGGCGCTATCCCGTGGCGGAGCTGAAAGCCCCGAAACTGAACCCCGACCTCGACTGCTCTTCGCCCAGAAGACAAGCACCACAAGCAGCTCCTCCCGACTCAGACAGTGAGGGAGACCTGAATGAACTTTTTTCTGAGACGATCCCCGGCACTCCTGATACAGACAACGCAGGAACCAGCAAACCGGGAAAGATACTGACAAGATCACAAGTGAAACAAGAAAAACACAGCTTCATGGCTCCGATGGTAGAGGTAGCGGGGTCTGACGGGCCGATGACGGTCTTCAGACCATGGACGGTGACTGACATAAAAGAAGCCATGGCCCATCTGCCAAATCATGATGACGCAGGTGACAAGTTTGCAGGGCAGTTGTGCGACTACAATCTAATGTCAGCACATCTAAACCGCAGCAGAAATGGGCCGACAAAAAAGGAAGCGAGGCAACAGAAACCAGCGGAAGGTGTTTGTCTGTCAGCGTTTGAACATGTGTGCACACTGCATCCAGCTCTATTAGACATGCCATTAGACAACTGTGACAATATCCTCTTTGTGGATGGGTCGGCTTCCAAAGATCCACAAACAGAAAAGAATAAGGTTGGTTATGCGATAACCACTGAATTTGAGGTCGTGACATCTGGCAAACTGCCATTAAATTATTCAGCTCAGGCAGCTGAACTGGTTGCTTTAACAGAAGCATGTAAACTTTTGGCAGACAAATGTGTGACATTTTACACAGATTCGCATTATGCCTTTGTGGTAACACGATTTTGGTGCTTTATGGAAGCACAGAAAATTTCTGAAGTCAGATGGTCATCCAATATTAAAACGCATCTCTTGTGTCTGAGTTTTTGGAGGCCATTCTTTTACCAGACAAGGTCGCGATTTGCAAATGCGCAGCACAAACTAACGATAACAGTTCAGTCTCAACAGGAAACGCACGAGCAGACGCAGCAGCGAAGGCCGCGGCAGCGATGGAGACAAGAAACTACGTGTGCTTTGATATCTGACAATAACCTCAACGTTTCTTCTTGTTTACAGAGCATGCAATCTTTTTCCACAGGCGAGGAGAAAAACAAGTGGAAGGCGGCTGGCTGTAGGTTTAAGGAGAATGTGTGGATGAGCTGTGATGGCATGGCTTGTTTACCCAAACACTTCTTTCCTCATTATGGAAAGTTGATACACGGGTTACACCATGTATCAAAAGCGGGAATTGTTGTGCAAATGAAAGAATTGTGGTTTACAAAGGGTTTCACGATATTTACTGAAAATTTTTGCAAAAAATTTGTCATTTATAACACACATAACGTGGCAAGAGGGATAAAAACACCTATAGTATCTCAACAACCATCAGGGGGGCCTTTTGAATATCTGATGATGGATTTCATCGAGTTAACCCCTTGTGGGAAGCAGAAATACTGCCTGGTGATGGTTGACATGCGGTCCAAATGGGTTGAGGCCTTCCCAACCTCGAAACAAGACTCGGCAGCAGTAGCGAAAGCTCTTTTAACCGAGATTATTCCGAGATGGGGAATTCCAAGGAAAATCCGCTCGGACAATGGGACACACTTTGTCAATGAAGCAATAAAGCAGGTGGGTCAGTTTTTGGGAATTGACATGAGAACACACTGAAGTTACCATGCCGCCAGTGGAGGCGCTATTGAGAGGGAGAATCAAATGATCAAGAACAAATTGGCTAAGTGCTGTGAGGAAACTGGGCTCACATGGGTTAAAGTACTCCCAATTGTGTTGATGTACACCAGAATGAGAAAAAGAGTCAAAACAAATTTAAGTCCATTTGAAATACTCTTTGGTAGACCACTATTCATAGGAATAGAGGGGGGGAGACAAAGGCTGCCATCAACAGATCTGTGTGAGAATGACATGTTGAATTATTGCAAAGAAATGTCTTCTCTGTTGTCCAATGTTTGTGTTCAGGTGAAAGCTGCTCAGGAAAAGGTTGCTGAAACCATCCTGCACAAAATCAGGCCTGGCGATTTCGTTGTGATTCGTGACCTGAGGAGAAAGAGCTGGAAGGCGAAAAGGTGGCTGGGACCATTCCAAGTGCTACTGACGACTCACACGGCGGTGAAGGTCGCAGAGAGAGCTACGTGGGTTCATGCCAACCACTGCAGGAAAGTTCCACACACATCGCAGGAGGATCAGCAACAGGAGGAGATTGTTCCGAGGGAATGTCAATAAACGCCAAGGTCAAGTTTGAACACCAAGTACCACTATCAGTGGAAGAGTAAGGCCAACCACAGAGAATAACACGGCCTGTGTGCAGAGTGAACCCCATCGTGTGGTCACAAGCAGTAATCATGCTTGGAAAGCTGTCCCACTGACTGTAGTGACAGCAAAAGAAACAAAATTTCTGATTCCACAGCAAATGACTGATGTACTTAAAGCTGTGATTGATCTGGAGAAAGGAAAAACACCAACAAAGCGACCTGCGGACGACTGTGACCACGTGCAACAATACAGCCACACTGATATAGCGATTCCACCTCTGAGAGTGACGGTGACACAGGGTGACGTGTGCATTTGTCTGAACAATGCAAGATGGTTTAAAGCAGGATGGTCTGACTGCAGGGTCAGAATCAACGTGAAGGACAGAACAGCAGACAACTGTACAGCCGTCATCAACGACAAAGAAGTCAACTTCACATGCCCATTCAGCAAGCCACATGAAACTTCACCTGCAGCAGTGTGGGTGTGTGGCAACAGGGCATTTCATCAGATGCCAAAGAAATGGTCAGGGTGTTGTTATCCAGCTTTGATGAATGTGGGTACATCTGTGTATTTGCCAAACAAGGCACCTGGGGTGGGAAGGAAAAAAAAAAAAAGAAATGTTGAAATTATGCCTGGGGTTTTACCAAAGCACTATGCAGGGTACACATTATCTGATCCGTGGACAACACCTGGAGCAAATGTGGGATGGTTATTGTTCTTAGGGGTGGGTACAACGGTAACAATTAATAGGATAAATGGGCTGGCATGGACAGTATTAGCAATGACAATGATAAATGATGAAATGAAACAGTTAAGAGATGCGGTCATTCAAAACAGGTTGGTTCTTGATATGTTAACTGCAGAGAAAGGGGGAGTTTGCAAAATGATGGGAATGTCTTGTTGTTTCAATATTCCAGATTACAGCGACAACATCACGAATGTAATTGAACACATGAGAAAAGCCGTACAGGAGCCAGAACATGTTGACAGTACATGGTTTAACTGGTTTATGAATCTCTGGGGATGATGGGGGTATTGGCCGATTCAAACCGTGTTACCAATTGCAGTAATGGGACTGTCGATATTGTTATGTTTACCATGCATTATAATGTGTGTTTCCAGCTCAGTACAGAGACTGGTTAAAGCCTGGATGTCTGTTCAACTGGTAAAGATGACAGTCTATCCAGAGGATGATGAGCACAAATATGATGATACAAGTAGCGAGAGCTACTGTGAAATGTGTTAAAATGAGGCATGTCTTTTCTTTCTGAGAATGTTTTGGTAAAGAGGGTTATAAGCAGCGGTCATCAGTGTTACGAGATGACGTACAAGGAGAGGGTTTGAAATGAGGGATTTTATTCTACTTTTATTCTTTGTATTTTTATAGCCTGCTGACATAACCAAAATGTTAAATTGATGTGTTTTTCCTACTTAATCTGTACACTATTTATTGTTTATACTTAAGGGACTGTACCCACAAAAAAAAAAAAAACAAACAAAAAAAAAAACCGGCCTAAGCTTTTTTTACTTTTTCCAAATGTTATTTCACAAATGTTTAAGAGAGTGATCATTTATGCGAAAATCAGAGATAAAGAGTGTAAGTGTGATATGGCTTAAAATTTGTCTTATTGTTTATTATTGTGATTGCGTAATCTGAATGATAAAAAGCGGGGAATTGTTGTAGAAATTTTAAATACTCCGTGATCAGTAATAGTCATTGCAAAGGAATGCCCCTGTGTCTAATGAATACAGAGGGGGAAGATATGCTTTTGTCAGAGACCTTGGGGAAAAGATGTATAAAAACAACTCAGCCCTCCCCTTCTTGTCTCACTCATGGCACAGATTATTCCTGTGTAATGACTGGGTCCTTCTTGCAAGAATAAATTCTTTTAAAAGACTGTTTAATTCAGAGTGTCTCTTACGCAGTGAAAATGATGTGTTAATATTTTTTTTGCCACAACATGAGCAGTACCATTCACTGACGTGCTGGAGCTGCGTGTGCATTTTATATAGTTACATACATATATGCATTTTGTGATTCACAGAGCTTTTGCACGTCTTCAAGTTGCTTTGAATAAAATGCACGAGTCATATTAACTACTTTAATTGTGTTTTTATGGTTCTTTTATGTCATATGTGGAGCTTGACAGTAATGAACATGACTAACACACATTATCGGATTTGGATCGGGCTCGTCGGACATGATCCGTCTAAAAGCTTCAGTATCAGAGCCGATACTGATCCAGGTCTCGGATCGGTGCATTCCTAGGTGTAACACTGGCAAACTAAATCGTTTTTTGCTCTGGACAGCATTCAGACCTGGCTTTGCACTTGTCATACAAAGATTTGTGGTGCAGACTTAAATGATCAAACAAATTGGTCATTTTGCCTAATGTTGTGGCAAGAACTGCAAGGCACTCTCGACAAAGTACCCGTTTTTGGTCAACATCATCCTGTCTGTAGCCGAAATATATCCATATATCTGATAATGCATTTCTTTTTGCAAACATATTCTCCATTTCAGTCTTTTTTTGCCTGTTCCTCGCTCATCATTTCGTCATTCTCAAGCAGAGCATTCACGCCAACAACGTGAAGCAACGAACATGTTTTTGAAAATTTTAAATAAACTTGGCGAATTCAAGAACCCATTAATGGGAGTAAATTATGTCATATCAGACAGATAAAATGCTAGATTTTCTGTTGAAAAAAAATTGTAGACTTATATATGTTTACCTTACTACATCGCACATTCTACAATGTGACTATTGCGGATGCAGCCCAAATTAAATAATAATTGATCTATTGTCACACATTATACATACATTTCTGCATATATATATATATATATATATATATATATATATATATATATATATATATATATATATACACAGTGAAATTATTTTTTTCACATATCCCAGCTAAGATGGGGTCAGAGTGCAGGCACCCCTGGAGCAGATAGGGTCAAGGGCCCAACAGTGTCTTGGCTGTGTTGGAGTTTGAACCCCCAACCATCTGGTCAGTAACCCAGAGCCTTAACTGCTAAGCCACCACTGCTAGTACACGGTGATACAATTGTCAAAGCCAAGAGATAATTAATAGTGCCTTTAGTTGTTTCTAGCATGCCAAGTTTGCTAATATTTGGATGAAGTGAATAAGCTTTTAAAAAAATAGTGTATGTTTACACGCCTTTTTCGTAGGGAAGCAGATGACGAGCTCAAAATATATCAATATATTCTCATATACTATTTTCACTTTGTCAATCCTCCTATGGTATTCGGTCATTTTTGTCTGAATGTTTTTATTTACTAAAAATGGTTTCCTTTATCTGATCAGTACAAGGCTTGGTTACTTTTGCTCATTCAAAACAAATCCTCCATAGCGCGCTTACTTCAATGTTTACCCGTCATGCCGACTTCACAGATCAGTTACAGTCATTCACGTGATTTCACGATCAGTTAGTCATTCACATGATTTCACCGCACCAGTTTACGAACTTTTCGGCCTTATGGTGTAAAAAGAGCCTTGTGCTGCATTATGGCTACATGCCAAACTGCACACGGCTTGTTGAGATTGTTGGGGTTTTTTGTATGAATATAAACACTAAAACTGTACATACATACCTTAGTGCCATGACTCACGTTGATATCGGTTAAATTACTGCAGTTTATCCTAATGTTATCTTATTATGGGTCAAGTTCCGGTAAGTTTACGTACGCAGAAAATGTCTGTTGTGGCGCGAAATGTATTTAATTATCGAAATTGCCAACTTTGCGCCACACCTCCTTGTGTTTGATTTATAAATATGCAGCACAAATATTAAAATATAAGCATTCGTTAAATTGTATTGCGCTTTCGGAAATTTCCACAGCATCAAGAAGGACCACCCACTGCCAGAGCCCCAATACTACTACAACCCAAACTATTTAACAAAGCATAACGCTGAGGTATACTAGCAAGGACAACAGACGGCCACTTTTTTAATGGATGTCTATGAATGAGATGCTTCGGTATGCCAATTAAACTGCTTTTGTGAGGTAACAGCTCATTGCTTAGTGAATGGACCAACTGTCCGCTAATCTTCTACATGTTTTACACTAAACAGCCCTTCTGAAGTGAACTATGTGTGGAGATTAATACGAAAATGCATGTTTTATAAGATAAATTACGGAAAAACTTGCGACATGTAAGTGTCAGTTTACGGCTCTCCCAATTCATTTGTATGGCAACCGCAAAAGGTGATTTACTGTCGTAACACTAGGGAACATTATATGATTGGCTTAGAAGACTCACGTGATACAAGTTGGTCTCTAAGCTTTTTCCTACGGTAGAACGGAAGAGGATGAATAAAGATCTATAAAAGAATCTTTAGCTCAACGACGCTTCCTCGCTTGGCACATGCGCAGAGTACACTCTTCACAGACTGATGACGCGTTTCCGCCTTATTTATCAGCGTAAATCTCGCAGTTTTTTAATATTATGCATTTTTTAAATATTGAGTGTAAATGTATAACATTATGCTTTGCGTTATATTAACCTTGGATTATTAAAAAAAAAAAAAAAACGAATTACCACAGCTGCAAGGGGTTTTCTATTACTGTAGCTGAGAGAGTGACAATAAATGTGGCATCTTCTCCTTATCTGACTGTCTTAATCCACCGCTCTAATTTTTTTCCCTTTTCTGGAAAGTCATTCAAACGTAATAGTGGATTTTTTTCTTGTGGCCTTGGAGCAAATGGGTAAGTGAAAATAATATTCTCTGCCCAGGTAGCCAGCGGAATTAGGCTCACCAAAAGGGAGCCAGTCTGGCCCAGTAATGGTTGACAGATTTGGCTAGGATTTGGATGTGCGGATTTGGCCCGATGTGGGCTGAGACACGGCACATTTAGCCCCATTAGCCCCGACTATAGACCATAAGTGCTGGCCTCATTTTGGGTGAGATGTGGCCATCCAGACCTGGACCAGTTTAGGTTGAGTGCTGGGGTGGACAGATCAGAGACTGGGGCACGGGGTAACGTATAGATTCCTTTTCAGATTACACCCCTTCGACAGCACTTTAAGAGCTATTTCCCCTCTAAAAATAGAGCATATTTTCTTTGAAAGAGTAGACACGGTGACGTTGAATGTCTTTTTCAAGACGCGTCTTTTTAAATCAAACACAAGGAGGTGTGGCGCAAAGTTGGCAATTTCGATAATTAAATACATTTTACGCCACAACAGACATTTTCTGCGTACGTAAACTTACCGGAACTTGACCCATAATAAAGTAACATTAGGATAAACTGCGTCTCGACCAGAATGCCACCTTCGGGTCACGCCACCTCTGCCCTGCACACTATGGCCCTTCTCAAGGTCCATCAGGCTAAAGCACTGAAAAAGCTGCACAAGGGTAGTTCTCGGCGACCGACCTCGCCCTCTGTGCGACTAAGGTCACATCACGCGCACTCAGGCAGACGATATCCACAATTGTGGTCCAGGAGCGCCACCTGTGGCTTAACTCTTTCTTGGTAGACCCACGTCTCCCTTGTCAGAGCCCTCTGTCCCCGGTCATGGTTTCTTGTAGCAACTCCTCCCCCTCGATTGGTAGGATCTACCTCCGCGCCTCTTCCACATGCGGCCATAAAACATTCAGCCCATGTGTCGTATTTGCCACTCTTTACCCCCCCCCCCCCCATCCCCATCAGGGCAGGGTGTGGCCTCCGCAGGGTCTTTTCCCCCTGAAAGAATAGGAATGGAAAAGAACGCCTTCCCGGCACGTTTCACAAGCATTAAAAGTCCCAGTCGAATCCATTCTTCTGTGGAGAGGTAAATATAAATAGAAAAGGCCACAGCTGCCATGGTCCGCTCCCATACTTGGCGAACGTCCCCTTCCCACCCTCTTAAAGGATATGGGGAAGCACATGGCATTTTGGGGCATCTGGGGATGCTACGTGCAGTCCGAGTGCATCTGTTACTACGCTTGCAGCAGCTTGCCTACACCTGCATCATCAGTTCACGTAACACAGTTCAGCCAACATGGCGTTTCATATAAGGGACCCCTATTGTCACTTCATCGACACAACTTTGAGTGAGTGACAGAAGGGAAATATCTCAGTTACTGTCGTAATCTCCATTCCCTGATGGAGGGAACGAGATGTTGTGTCCTTCTTGCCAAAGGCTGAACAACACCACTGTAGTGGCCGGGACCTTGTCTCGGCTCCTCAGTACAAAAACCTGTCTGAATCCGCTTCCAAGACCTCCCTTTATACCCGTATGTCGTGGGAGTGGCATGCAAATTCAGCTCGCCAATTCGCCTACTTCTCATTGGCCTTTTCTCAAAGATCTGAAGGTGTCTCGGGCTCTAAAGAGCGACCCCTAGTGTCACTTCATCGACGCAATGTCTTGTTCCCTCCATCAGGGAACGGAGGGTATGACAGTAACTGAGACGTTTCCCAATCAGGACAGCAGTTCAGTGTTTGGAGTGATAAGACAGGCATACTTTCTCCATTACAGACTGAGTTATTCTAATACCCACACCTGTCTTATACCTGAAAGTACTGTTCTCTAGCGCCATCTCAGGGTGAGTAGTAGAATTAACATGTAAACAGGTGTGTGACTGTTATAAATGTACAGATCAAAATGGCAAAAATAAACAGTTTTTCTAGAAACTCGTCAGTCAATCATTGTTTTGAGGAATGAAGGTTATACAATGCTTGAAATTGCCAAAGAAAACTGAAGATTTCATACAAAGGTGTACACTACTGTCTTCAAAGACAAAGGACAACTGGCTCTAACAGGACAGAATGAAATGTGGAAGGCCAGATGTACAACTAAAAAAGAGGATAAGTACATCAGAGTCTCTAGTTTGAGAAATAGATTCGCACATGTCCTCAGCTGACAGCTTCATTGAATTATACCCGCTCGGCATCATTTTCATGTACAACAGTAAAGAGGCCTTATGGGAAGAATTGCAAAGAAACAAACACTTTTGAAACAGAAAAACAAAAAGAAAAGGTTAGAGTGGGCAAAGAAACACTGTGGAAAAGTGTGTTATGGATCTTAACCCCATTGAGCTTTTGTGGAATCAGACAAGCACATCAATGGAAAATGCTGCAGTTAGCATGTGGTGAAATGTCACTTAAGTATATGGACAAACTGACAGCTAGAATGCCAAGGATCTGTAAAGCTGTCCTTGCTGCATGTGGAGGATTTATTGATGAAAACTCTTTGAAGTATTTTAAGAAGTTCTGAACATTTGTTTCTAATTGTAATAGTAATTTTTCATGTTATTAATGTCCTGACTATATGTTGTGATAAGTTGAATGCCACTTTGGTGAATAAAAGTACCAATTTCTTTCCATAAGAGCAAAATCTTTACGTTACTATTTGGTTGAAGTCATTAAAACTCGTTTTTTAACCTCTCCACAGATTTCATATTAGAAAACTATAGATTTGGCAAGTAGGTTAGGACATCTACTTGTGCGTGACAAAAGTAATTTTTTCAACAATAATTTACTGACAGATTGTTTCACTTTTAATTGACAATATCCGAATTCCACTGGTTCAGAAGTTTACGTACACATTAATTGTGCTTTGAAGCAGCTTGGAAAATTCCAGAAAATGATGTCAAGCCTTTAGGCAATTAGCCAATTAGCTTCTGATAGGCTAATTGTCTAATTGGAGGTGTACATCTGGATGTATTTTAAGGCCTACCTTAAACTCAGTGCCTCTTTGCTTGACATCATGGGGAAATCAAAAGAAATCAGCCAAAACCTCAGAAAAAAAATATCTGTGGACCTCTATAAGTCTGATTCATACTTGGGAGCAATTTTCAAGCCTGAAGGTACCACATTCATCTGTACTAACAATAGTATGCAAGTATAAACACCATGGGACCACGCAGCCATCATACCACTCAGGAAGGAGATGCATTCTGTCTCCTAGAGATGAACATAGTTTGGTGCGAGAAGTGCAAATCAATCCCAGAACAACAGCAAAGGACCTAGTGAAAATGCTGAAGGAAAGAGGTAGACAAGTATCTATATCCACAGTAAAACAAATCCTATATCGAGATAACCTGAAAGGCTGCTCTGTAAGGAAGAAGCCACTGCTCCAAAACAGTCATACAAAAGCCAGACTACATTTTACAAGTGCTCATGGGGACAAAGATCTTACTTTTTGGAGTAATATCCTCTGGTCTGGTGAAATAAAAATGTTTACTGTTTGGCCATAATGACAATCGTTATGTTTAGATGAAAACGGGTGAGGCTTGCAAGCCGATGAACACCATCCCAACTGTGAAGTATGGGGGCATCATACATATAAAAACAGCATCATGTTGTGGGGGTGCTTTGCTGCAGGAGGGACTGGTGAACTTCAAAAAATAGATGACATCATGAGGAAGGGTTCATCTCAAGACATCAGCCAGGAAGCTCAGTCACTAATGGGCCTTCCAAATGGACAATGACCCCAAGCATACCTCCAAAGTTGTGGAAAAAATGGCTTTAGGACAACAAAATCAAGGCATTGGAGTGACCATCACAATGCCCTGACTTCAATCAGATAGAACATTTTTGGGCAGAAATGAGAAAGCATGTGCGAGCATGCACAGTTACAAAAACCAGACACAGTTACACCAGTTTTGTCTGGAGGAATGGTCCAATATTCCAGCAAATTATTGTGAGAAGCTTGTGGAAGGCTACCCACAATGTTTGACCCAAGTTAAACTATTTAAAGCCAATGCTACCAAATACTAACAAAGTGTATGTAAACATCTGACCAACTGGGAATGTGATGAAATAAATAAAAGCTGAAAAAATTATTCTCTCATCTATTAATCTGACATTTAACATTCCTAAAATAAAGTAGTGATCCTAACTGACCTAATACAGGGAATGTTTTCTAAGATTAAATGTCAGGACTTGAGTTTAAATGTGTGTAAAATTCTGACTTAAACTGTAACAATGTAATAAATGCACCATCTGATTGAAGTATTGAAGTCTGTCCCAAATGCACAATTTTGCCGCTCATACCCCCTCATGGACTTGCTGACTAGTGCTCCGTTGGTCTGCACTTGCTTACATCAAAGTCTGCAATCAGAGGAAGACTGCAAGGGTGGAGCGTGGAATTTGGTACAGGGCTAATGTAGCGGATATGTTGTATTAAACGGAGTAGAAACTGTTTGTATGTGTGAGGCTGTCTTTACTGATTATAAAAATATATTTACATTTAGTTATTTTGAAAATACTTTTATTCAAAGCGACTTACAAAAGAGAAACATAGCAAGCAATTTGTCATAGAAAGTTCAACAACATCTACAGTGTTGTATTGCCAAGCTCTCAAGGTGTAGTATAGGCGCTAGCACAGAAGAAGGAAACAGAGAGGGATTTTTTTTTGTAAGTAGAAGGTCAATAGTAAGTGCAACTAGTGTGAATTGGTTAAATGCTCTCTGAACAGATGTGTTTTCAGATGGTTCTTGAATGTTGAGATGGTATCAGCAGATAGTGTGAAGGTTGTAAGCTCATTCCACCACAGAGGAACAGAGTAATGGCTGTAAAATAGAGTTTGAGCCTCTGTGTGATGGGACCACCAGGCCAGAGTCAAAGCCATGAATTTGATGCAGGCATCTAGAGGTAGCCAGATCAAGAGAGGGGTAACATGAGCTCTTTTTGGCTGATTGAAGACCAGATGCGCTGCTGCATTCTGCAGTGGCTTAATTGTGTTAGCTGGGAGCCCAACCAACAAAGCATTAAAATACTCCAGTCTTGAAATGACCAGAGCTTGGACCAGGAGCTGTGCAGCATATTACAGAAAATGTCTGAATATCCTGATATTATAGAGCGCAAATATTCAAGACTGGCATTTGATGAGATGTGGTAGGTAAATTTAAGCTGGTCATCTACCACCACTCCCAGGTTCCGAGCTGTTCTGGTTGGTATAAGTGTAGTTGAATCAAGATGAATAGGGAGGCTGTGGTCAACAGATGGGTTGGCTGGGATCACGAGGAGTTCTGTCTAGGCAAGGTGACATTTCCTTCATCCAAAGAGGTAAAGAACCCAAACATTACACCTGTGTAGACTGGCAATACCGATGTGGATCCAGATAAAAGTTTAAATCACGGCCGAGAATCAAATTGGTTGAGCTAGAGTCTGAAAGTAAATAAAAAAAACTTTGTGGAGGAAACATATAGGTTACGTATGTAACCTCCATTCCCTGATGGAGGGAACGAGATGTCGTGTCGAAGAAGCAACACTAAGGGTCTCTCTTGAGTGCCGAATATGCCTCTGATGCATGAAAAAAGGCCAATGAGAAGTTGGCAGACAGTATTTGCATACACCGTCCCCGGACATACGGGTAGAAAGGCAAGGAAATACTATGAGTTCATTCAGGATTTTTCTGAGGAGTCAGGAGTGTCCGGCCATCTCAGTAGCTCGGCTCAGCGATGTGGCCAGGAGGACACAATGTCTCGTTCCCTCCATCAGGGAACAGAGGTTACATACGTAACCTAGACGTTGCCCGTCTGTCGCTTTCTTAGACGTTGTGTCAAAGAAGCGACACTAGGGGTCCACTTCAAATCACGCCATGCGCTGAGCCGTGTACATGTACTGCTGACACAGGAGTGGGCAGGTATTTCACATGCCAGGTCGACCAGCTGTGTCAGACTGCACGTACCCTTCCCCAATGCCCCATAAAAGACGTCGGAATCCTTCTAGTTACCCAAGCAAGGTGACGCTTGCCAACCTGGGACGGGCCGAGCCTAGCCGGGCATCTTTCCTCTCTATGTTTCTCTCATAGAGCCAAATGGCTGGGGCCCTTACCGCAATGTGGGGAGGGGGTCTTACCCATTTTCTTATTATTTCAGGGGGAAAAGACCCTGCGGAGACCACACCTGCCCAGGAAGGGGGTGGTAACGTGGCGAAATACATCACATGGCAAAAACACGGAATGAGACTGACTCAACCCTGAGGTTGTAAAACCTTGCAAAGTTATTGGGTGTTGCCCAACCCACAGCTCTGCATATGTCTGCCAGAGAGGCACCTCTAGCCAGTGCCCACGAGGATGCAACACTCCTTGTTGAGTGTGCTCGGACCCACAAGGGGGCGGGCATGGCCTGGGTGTGGTAGGCCAACAGGATGGCATCCACCAGCCAGTGGGAGAGCCTCTGTTTGGAGACAGCGTTCCCTTTCCGCTGTCCGCCAAAGCAGACAAAGAGCTGCTCAGAACGCCTGAAGTCATGCATGCGGTCCACGTAGGTGCTTAAGGCATGTACCGGGCACAGCAACGAAGGGGCTGGGCCTGCCTCCTCCCGGGGCAGCGCTTGCAGGTTCACTAAAGTGTGTGGTAGGAACCTTGGGCACATAGCCCAGTCGCGGTCTTAGGATCACATGTGTGTCTGCCGGACCGAACTCCAGGCAAGTGTCACTGACAGAGAACGCTTGCAGGTCCCCGACCCTCTTGATGGAGGTGAGCGCGATCAGCAGGGCCGTCTTCAGAGAGAGGGCCCTGAGTCTGGCTGATTCTAGCGGCTCAAAGGGGGATCTCTGAAGACCGGCGAGGACCACGGAGAGGTCCCAGGAGGGGAACAGGCTTGGCCGGGAGGGATTTAACCTCCGGGCACCTCTTAGGAACCTGATGACTAAGTTGTGCTTACCCAGAGACTTGCCATCTACTGGGTCATGGTGAGCTGCGATAGCGGCAACATACACTGACCTAACTGCGCACCTCTGTGGGTCTTCAGTCCGGGATGAACACCAATTTGCGAATAGGCGCCACTTTAGGGCGTAAAGTTGCCTGGTAGAAGGGGCCCTGGCTTGGTTGATCATGTCTACGATGGTAAGTGGTAGACCAGCTAGATCTTCCGCATCCCGTCCAGGGGCCAGACGTGGAGGTTCCAAAGGTCTGGATGCGGATGCCAGAGCGTGACCCGTCCATGAGAAAGAAGGTCCTTCGTCAGGGGAATTCATCAGGGAGGGGCTGTCACGAGGAGTACGAGGTCTGAGAACCAGGTCCGGGTGGGCCAGTAAGGAGCCATTAGGGTGACTTGTTCCTCGTCCTCCCTGACCTTGCACAGCACCTGTGCAAAAAGGCTCACTGGGGGAAATGCGTGCTTGCGCAGCTCCAAGGTCCAGCTGTGTGCCAGTGCATCTGTCCCGAGGGGAGCCTCTGTTCGGGCATACAAGAGCGGGCAGTGGGAGGTCTCTCGGGAGGCAAATAGGTCTACCTGGGCCTTGCCGAACTGATCCCAAATAAGCTGTTTCACCTGGGGGTGGAGCCTCCACTCTCCGCCAGGCAAGCGTTGTCGTGACAGCGCATCCGCTACCACATTGAGGTTGCCGGGGATGTGAGTGTCACGCAGCGACCTGAGTCGGTGCTGGCTCCAAAAGAGGAGACGACGGGCGAGTCGTGACATGTGGAGGGAGCGTGCGCCTGAGAGGGGGGTCTCTGGGTCGTTCGTCTCATGAATGCCTGGGAGCCTTCCGGGTCCTCGAGGAGGTTCTTGCGACGGGGGGCGTCTGCTTCCTGCCGGGCGCTCGACGCGTGGGCTGAGAGCTGGGCCCAGGTTGAGGCGGAGCAGCCTGGTGTTTCTTCACAGGGGGACACCCTCGGCAAGCAGATGGGGCATGGCCCATGGCGGCAGGCTTGCGGCGGGGCCAGATGTGAGAGATCACCTCCGTCTGTTTCTTCGCTATGGAGAACTACACAGGGCGACCCCGCCAGGTGGTCGGGTTTCCGGGGCACAGGTGGAGCGCAACAGCCCTATCCACCTGGGGAATCGCCATGTAGCAGTGGGCCACTCCGCCGTTGAGGGTAGCGAGAGCGGATGAGCGGGTGGCATGACGAGAGCAGAGTGGCGCCCTCCACGTAGATGTCAGCTCATCATGCACTTCCGGGAAAAATGGGACCGGGGAGTGTGTGCGGCTGTGAGCGGCGCGGTGTTCCCAGGAACCAATCATCCAGCCGCGATGGTTGTGGGGAGGACGGAGGGTTCAAGTCCAGCCTCACGCTAGTGGCGGCCCGGGCAAGCATATCGGACATCTGTGCGTCTGCCTCAGCCTGGGCGTGCTGGCCTGAAGGCGGCAGCCCAGGGGAGTCATCTGTGTCAGACGCCGCGCTCTCCGATACAGCAGCGAGCTCATCCACTTCTAGCTCTAGAGGATATGCAGGCTGGCTGTGAGGCGAGCCGCTTTTGCCTCGAGCACGGACAGGAGTCAATGAGCGTGCCGGGGGGCGGGTGGACCGAGGGGTGTACCCGGCGGAGTTGCACCCGCTACCATCCCCAGATTGCCTCCAGCGCCAGCGGCATCATCCTCAATCCCATGGGAAGAAGGAGCGATGCAGGGGCCGGCTGGAGTGGCGTGCTTTCTGTTGAAAGCGAGCCGCGACCGCAACGTTGCCATGGTCATGCTCTCGCAGTGAGAGCATGAGCCATCCATAAACGCTGCCTTGGTGTGATCGCAACCCAGACACACGAGACAACGCCTGTGTCCGTCTGAAGCGAAGAACACTCTACCGCATCCAGGAACTACACAGGGGCGGAATGGCATCTTTATAAAGACGCGTCTTGAAAAGGACGTTCAACACCGCTGTGTATTGCTCTTTTAGAGGAAAATACTCTTTTACAGAGAAAATCACTATTTTAAGAATTAAAACTCTTTTAATTTTGCGCTGTCGAAGCGCCCAGGGGCAAACTGCACTGCCGTGCAGAGAAGCAGAAAAGCCGCTGATGTGTGCTGTAGATCCAACAGCAAGCAACTCGTCAGAGGAACAGGAACAGTGTGTAACTCGCAGCTTACTGCTGACACGACCAAGACTCCGAAGAAAATTTCTGAATGAACTCATAGTATTTCCTCGCCTTTATACCCGTATGTCTGGGGGTGGGGTATGCAAATACTGTCTGCCAACTTCTCAATGGCCTTTTTTCATGCATCAGAGGCATGTCCGGCGCTCAAAAGAGACCCCTAGTGTTGCTTCTTCGACACAACGCCAAAGTGAGTGACAGACGGGGAACTGGGAAACATTTGTATTTAAAACATACACATTCACACGTTACAGGGAAATTATGAATGAATTCAGATACTACAATGTATCTCCCCAACAGGTCAGCTACTATAAATTGTATACGAAAAGGAATGGATTTCTTAATAACATACTTTTTTTAAGTGTATTCATAAAGTATTCAGACCCCTTAATTTTTTTCACATTTTGTTATGTTGCAGCCTTATGCTAAAATACTTTAAATCATTTAATTAATTTAACATGAATCTACACTCCATAGTCCATAATGACAAAGCAAAAACTATAAGCCATTAGGTCAAAGGAACTGCCTGCAGATATCATAATTGAGCTCCAGAGATCATGTGTGGAGATGAGAGAAACTTGCAGAAGGACAACCATCACTGTAACACTCCACTAATCTGGGCTTTATGGCAGAGTGACCAGACAGAAGCCTCTCCTCAGTGCAAGACACATGAATGCCTGCTTGGAATTTGCCAAAAAGCACCTATAGGACTCTCAGATTGTGAGAAATAAGATTCTCTGGTCTGGTGAAACGAAGATTGAACTGTTTGGCTTTAATTCCAAGCATCATGTCTGGAGGAAACCAGGCACGAGGAGGTGGAGTCGGGAAGCACATGGCAAGACAAACACAATGACAAAACAATAGAGCACATGGCAATGAAGCCATCATTAGCCATGTGCTCAAAAAAAAGACATGACCAGACATAGGCACATGGCAAGAGAACCAAAACCGAACTTGAAGTGATATCAGTTGGCCATGAAAGCAGCTCCAGGCATGGAGTAAGATCAGGTGGCCCAAGGCATGGAGCGGTGTCAGGTGGCCATGAAAGTGGCTACAGGCCCGGAGCAGGGTCAGGTGCCCATGGGACCTCTCCTGACTGGGAAATGGTCTCTGTTGCCGTGAGCGCTGGCAGTGACTAGAGGCTGTTTCCGACTTACTGTCAGCGTTTCTTGCAGTCAGCAGCGAGCTCCTCCATCTCCTGGTGGGTCAGAAGCGAGCTCCTCCATCTTCTGGTGGTCAACAGTGAGATCCTCCATCTCCTGGCGGTCAGCAGCAAGAATGGTTGGCACCTCCTTGTTGTTAGCTGGGAAGACTGAGGCAGCTGCATCCTTCCTACACCATTTACGAGTCATTGGAGGACTGGGCTTGTGAAGGGAGGGACGATGGTATGGTCTATTTGAGAAAGTCATGGGATGAGAGATCAGACTCCACAAAAAGGTAATCAGCAAAGTCCCAAAAGCCCAAGTGCCCCAGTTTTTCCATCTCCCTCCAACTTTGAGGCTGATCACGGCAGATGTTAAATAAATCCTTCAGATCTTACTCACCATAATCCAGCTCGTCCATGTAAATAAAAATCACAGGTCCCTCATGTCAGTTCACCTCTGATGGGTGTTGTGAAGGTGGACAAGCTGGGTCATGTGCTGGCTGAAGGAAAATACCATGGGGGGAGATGGAAAAAGGAATATGCCTGAATTGGCCAGGGCTAGATTGTTATGTCACGGTTTGTTGAGGAAGGACCAAATGCAAAAGGCAAGTATAAGAGCTTTTATTAAAAAGAACAAAAAGAAAAGGGAAAAAAAATCACGAGGGAGAAAACAAACCAACTAAAACCAAGACAGGACTGACAGGATAACTGGAATAAAACAAGGAAACTCACCAGCAGTACATACTAATAGTACAAAACAGTCTGGCAGAGACATGAGGGAAGAAGGCATAATATATAGGCAGCAAGACACATAAGGAGCAGGTGAAACGAATTAACATTATCAAGGACTAAATGAGGGAGAGTAATGAGGGAACGAGGAGGCAGCGTCAAGAACCACATTGCAAGGCAAACACAAAGACAAGACATAGAACATGAGTGTCTGGATCCCGAAACAAGACCAAAGAGTCAGATCCAGATATCATGCTCTAAACATGGAACACAGACTAGACAGAAGATAATTTTTATAATAGTGTAGAAACTAAAACTAACAGGTGAGTAAAAGATCAGTTTTATTACTGTATCGGTCTATAGTCACACTTTTCTATCCACATTTTGAAGAAATTTGCACAACAAGTTCAAGCATGTTGTAGTTATGCACATTTTTAGCCCTCCAGCAGTCTTTTCTTGCATGAAAATGGTTTGTTCAGTGCAAACAGTGGTTTGTTTTTTTTTCTATTCAGTGCAAACATTAACGATCAAGGACACAAAGAGCCATTGCTCCACTAGAAGATAAAGTCCCTTTAGTTAAAGATTTACATTTGTGGTTGAATCTACATTCAGGAATATTCACAAGAGTACATTAGCTAAAAAGTGTGACAACTTGCTGTCATGGGGTTCCCCAGGTTTATGTTTAGGAAGTACAACAGTGCCAAAAATGGGTTTATAATATTAACAGTCCAGGTCAATATATATCAATAACTTGTTAAATATCAAATGCAGCATATATCACAAACAAATTGACACAAGAAACCTAGCTAATTATTCTTTGGAAAAAGTGCACCACACAACAAATTCATTTATAGGCTACAAAGATATACTGTTATTAACAACCTTATATAAAACACCATTATACAATATACACCAATATACAAGTTAAATCTATTGATACAAAGAATTAAAAATGATTTATTTGGAAATATTGAAGGCTTATATAACAATTCATTCATAATACCAGTCGTTTTGAAATACACAGCCACATAAATCCACATTTAATCCAGGTGAATGTTCTGAACACTCATTATTTATAGTAAAGCTAAAAAGCACATCATTCTTCCATAATAATCCAACATTTAAAAAGAAAAATGACCTACTTGCCTTGAATCCGTTCAGCTATGTTCAAAAACTATAACAAAGCGAAACTGAATCATTCCATTATGCTCAAAGAGAGGCAAGATGAAACCTGATATTTAAGAATCACAACCCTACTGTCTCCCACAGTACATACCTGTATAGTCACAGCCTCACAATCTATATAAATTCCATTGCCGAGTCAAGTGACTTTTGGAAGATTTACTCATAAATGGAGTACTGTAGAGTAACAATTTTAGCCTTGTGCAAGACTTATAGGTTCCTCCTTTGACCAGTTTTGTCATAAATCAGTTTCAAGCCCTAAGGATAAAGTCCTATGGTGGGCCAAATCTGCCCCCTGGATGAGACTAACAGTATCCACACATTATGGTATGGGGAGGTTGTTTGAGTTTTAAAGCTTTTACAGTTTTTTTTTTTTACAATTGCTTACTCAAATTAAAACATAGTAAAGCCTGACACTCAAGGCGCAAAACCTCAGCCTAGAGCTGCACAACTATAAGCACATTCTCAGCCTCACAGTTTTTGCAAAACACTAAACACACTTCTCTACATTAGACACAGAAATCTAACATGATGACACTTCTTTTCCATTTCAAGGCACTGTCTTTCAAAATACCACACCGATGAACCAATTGATCAAACATGGACGTCAGGTGTACAGACACTTAAATGCTTAATTGTAAACTCACCAATCAGGCGTAAGCACTATAAAAAGGTCCTGTAACATCACAATGTGTTCTGCAATCACGCAGAATGGGGTCCTCCACTGCCATGCCAACTGGGGTACTAACAACACAGCTCACATACTCACATTTGTAGACAGACTGCACAACATCTTCATAGTAGAAGACCAAGTGGATGCAGAGCAGATGAGATACATAGTAATCTGGGACAACCGAACTGCTCTGGTATGAATCATGTGTGTGACATACAGTGTCACAATTGGGTTTTTATAAATTATTGTATAGTTTTTAATGGTTTAATTTAGCAAATTAAGGTGTTCTGCTACTTGTGTTTGTGGTTGTGTAAATTGTGTGTTGTGTTTTGACAAAATGAGCCCTGTTTTCAAAATCGTACTTAAGCAATCATAAAAAACTGTAAAGGAACAGGCCACCCACAAATTTAAATTCTGTTTATTTACTCAACCTCATGTCATTCCAAACTTATATTCTGTTTTTGTTTTTATCCATGGAACACAAACAAGGAATTTTTGAATAATCTTTAATCAGATCTTCCTTTACAATTTTGAAAATGATTTACCGCAAATGTTTGCCAGAAGTTTGTAGCTCTTTGCCGGTAATGGTGAACCTCCGGCAGACCTTTGGCAACAATGGACAATTTCCCGCAAGTTTGCCGAATAGCTCAATTGCAAGTGAATATTATCAGTGGCGAATTTGCTGCATGTTTGCCATGAACTCTTAATTTTCGTAAGGGTTTTTCATGTAATGACAGTTCATAGTAACCAAGTTCGTCAAGCTCTGTGAAGGACAAAACATACACCATGAAAGAGCCATAAAAGTGGTCCTTACGACTTGTTTGCTATATTCTCAATCTTCTAAAGCCGTACAACTGCTTACCACACAATAGAGGAATGAATTGAAATTTAAGTTGTTTTTCACTGATGATCTTCCCCTCCATCTGAAGGCCCCAGCACACTTGTTATTTATGATAACACTGATACTAATGCATAACAGGGTTATAAATGAGTGTTAATGGGCGGAATACGGACAAAAGATTGATTATTGGCATATTTTACTTGGGCAGATGTGCGAATGGCTTTCGGCTGAAGATGGTGAATTAGTTGTTGGCCTCAAAGTAGATGGAGCTCCAAGTCACACCTACCGAAAACATGGACCAATGGCAGTAAAAAGATGTTAAGCAGTTTTCCTAAAAGTTTGCCCTGACCAGCTGTTACAAACCACCAAAACGAACTCAAAAACACTGTTTTTTTTCTAAATTACGTCATCAGTTGAACATTAGTGACATAAAAAACCATTGGTTCTAGCATGTCTTGTGACCAAATGTCATTGACGTCAAACCAGACATGGCATGTCCAATTGCACCATAATTGATTCGAGTAGTAGAAGACGGAACATTATTCAGTGAATTACAACTTGAATCAATTGAAATAGGACCCTATTTTAAGACCACTATACATTGTAAGTGCAGTGTAATGTGATATATCATTCACGCAAAGTCAGTTAGCATCACCGTGAAGTTTTTGTATTTTCGTGCAAGCGTGCACTAAGTTTTAAGACTTGTTTAAAGTTGCGTCCGCTTGTTCGTGAGGGTTCATGCATAGCACTGCGCCTTAACACAGACACAAATGTAGTCATATTGACTATTTTTATAATACTTATATTGTGCTTATTTAATAAGTAACTTCTTTAAAGTGTTAATAGTTAATAGTAACTACTTTTTAGTGCTTCTGTATGATACTCTGATACAACAAAATGTACTCCTACTGAAAAATATCACCTCGATTATCATGGAAGGAACTGTCAATGCACTTTTTAAAAGGAAGAAAAATATATATTGAATGGAAAACTTCAAATAGGTGGATAAGTCTTGTTAACACACACATGCATACAAATAAATACGTAATGATTATAATCCACAGTAAGTCCTGAATTGAATAAATTCATTCCATCCATGTGTTTATTGCAATTTCTAACTGTACCACGTGATGTCACTGTTATCTTCAGTTGAATATGGAAAAGTATCTCTTTGTAGGTTTGTCTGTGTAGTGATTTTTATTTATTTAAGGTTGATTCATTATTCTCTCTGTTTATCTATCAACAACTCAATATCTCTATTTAGACAGCACAGATAGAGTGTTTGATATAAACCTGAACCATTGAAGATTGTTATATATATATATATATATATATATATATATATATATATATATATATATATATATATATATATATATATCAGTACATCTATATATCTATATCTATATAAACAAACTACATGCACCTTTAAGAAGTCTTAGATACAGCTATTCACAGTGATGGAAAGGATATATTTAATAGTTTGAACTCACAGACTGAGCAAACTCCTTTCATCTGGAGAATTCTCAGTTGAAATTTGATGACTCAGAGATTTTGATGCACACATACAGTCAAACACACTCTACTAATGGACTCTGTCACTTATAAATGAACGCTTGGGCAAATGAGATGGGAAGGGCAGTGTGAGTGACTGTGTAGTGTGGTGGTGTAGTGGAGTGGTCTAAGCACTAAACTGCTAAGCAGAAGGTTGTTGGTTCAAGCCCCACAGCCACCACCATTGTGTCCTTGAGCAAGGCACTTAACTCAAGGTTGCTCCGGGGGGATTGTCCCTGTCATAAGTGCACTGTAAGTCGCTTTGGAAAAAAGCATCTGCCAAATGCATAAATGTAAATGACCTCCCCACCCCCTCCTTTCATGATTCCCCTTGTGCTCTTCAAGTGAAGGTGCCTTCAGTTGTTTTTTAAAGAAAAATAACACCAAAAAAATGTACAATAGGGAGAGCATTTTCGGTCAGAACCACTAAGGATTTACAGTATTCTTTTATGTACTCTCTACTTTTGTCTTGAGTAGTTTTCATACATTCTGTTACTAAAATCTCTTAATGGTAAACAAGAGCGGTCCTCAAGCAGTGAGTGCACCCTACCACAGACACACACAAACACACTCACACTTTAAGACAATATGGCCTGGCAACACAATTATGTCCAGATTAGGAATTATAACTGTTTTGGCAGATGGCTGGATAACCCACATTCAGATGTGGCATGTCAGTTCAGTCCAACCCACCAGAAATGCATAATATAAATAATAAAAAAATATCCCCCTTACAAAAATGTATAGTAACCATAGTTTCCTTCAAAATACTATAGTTACTACAGAAAGTGTATTGACTGCTTGGCCAATTAACAGAAGTGTTAGATGCTGTTCATTTCAAACATGTTTTGGCATGCATCTGAGCTATTTTTTCAATTGTTTGCACTAGACGGATATCTTTAACCATTTTTTCAGCACCTCATGCAGTAGAATCGTGTTTTTTAGACTCCGTGTCAATTATGCGTTCAATGTAAACGGCCCCTAGGTTATCCTTTGCATCAAATACAAAATCAACAGACTTGTCAATTGAAGCATGACAGCGTGAAGCATTTACATTTTTCCATTGATCATGGTATATATAAACGGTCCTATGGGGTTTGCTTGCTTGTTTTGATCTAGATCATCCCGTATTTAAAGATAAAATGATTATATTGATAAAATGCAATACAGTCACTGAGTCATAAAGATAAGTACGGGTGAAGGAAGAAAAAAAAATATGCATAAAAGTCAGGGGTCAGGAAAGTTCTCATTTCAGCTTATAAGAAAGGGTATATACATTTTTTTTTAACCTGAGGAGGATGTGGTTAGGGGCTGTGACCCTATGGGTTTCTCCCGCTAATATGGGGCAAGCACGTCTTGATTCGATCAGACAGCACCACTACAATAGCGAACATAAATCGCCATGGCGGCGTGCGCTCTCGTCATATGTCACAACACGGTGTCACGACAATGTACGCTCAGTGGAGAGTGGAGGCTCCATCCCCAGGCGGTCCAGCTGATTTGGGAGTGGTTCGGCAAAGCACAGATAGACCTGTTCGCATTGCCCGCTCTGGTACTCCCTAGCGGATGCTCCCCTCAAGACAGACGCGCTGGCACACAGCTGGCCCAGCGGGCTGCTCAAGTATGCATTTCCCCCAGTGAGCCAACTTGCACAGGTGCTGTGCAAGGTCAGGGAGGACAAGGAACAAGTCACTCTGGTGGCCGCCTACTGGCCCACATGTACTTGGTTCTCGGATCTCATGCTCCTCGCGACAGCCCCTCCCAGGAAAATTCCCCTGAGGAAGGACCTCCTTTCTCAGGGACGGGGAACCCTCTGGCATCCCTGCCCAGACCTCTGGAACCTACACGTCTTGCCTCTGGGCAGGATGCAGAAGATCAATGAGACCCCCTCTTCGAGCCGCTAGAATCAGTCAAGCTCAAAGCCATCTCCTTGAAGATGGCCCTCCTAATCGTGCTTGCTTCCATCAAGAGGGTTGGGGACCTGCAAGCATTCTCTGTTAGCAACACTTGCCTGGAGTTTGGTCCAGCAGACACCCATGTCATCCTAAGACCGTGACCGGGCTATGTGCCCAAGGTTCCTACTACCCCCTTCAGGGACCAAGTAGTGAACCTGCAAGCTCTGCCTCGAGAAGCTGCTGTGTCCGGTATGTGTTTTGCGTACCTATGTGGACCACACGCAGAGCTTTAGACATTCTGAGCAGCTCTTTGTCTGCTTTGGTGGACAGCGGAAATGGAACGCTGTCTCCAAATAGAGGCTTTCCCACTGGGTTGTTGATGCCATCGTATTGGCCGATCACACCCATGCTGTGCCTGACCCTTGCGGGATCGAGCACACTCAACAAGAAGTGTGGCATCCTTGTAGGCACTGGCCAACGGCACCTCCCTAGCAGACATATGGAGAGCAGCAGGACGGGCAACACCCAATACCTTTACGAGATTTTACAAACTCAAGGTTGAGTCGGTCTCGTCCCGTATTTTGTCAGATCCGAGCCGGTAGAACTCAGTAACGCAGAACAACTGACCGGGTGTACCGCTTGCACCTAGCGCCTTTCCCCTCCACTGAGGCAAACACGTGCACTATTATCACAGGATAGTCCACTAACTCGGCTCCCTGGGTGACTCCTCCCTAGCCCTCTGATCCACGAATTCGGCGGAGGAATTCCCCGACCAGACCCACTACGGTTACTAAAATTACTCTGTACTGGAATAGGTGCTCCACAGGATGGGCCCTTGTGTAGATTAATCCCCCTGTGCGTATTTTCCGCGGTACGGTTCCCCTGCTGACGGAATCGCGTCTCCCTTGGGCAGTCCCCGCTGCCCCCCAGTCGCAGTGTTTGTAGCAACTCCTCCTCGCAGCAGGTAGGATCTACCACCGCGCCATTTCCACATGTGGCCTGAAAATCCATGTGATGTATTCCGGCACTCTTTTCCTTCCCCCAGCCTGGGCAGGTGGTGGTTTCCACAGGGTCTTTTCCCCCTGAAAGAATAGGAGTTGGAAAAGAACGCCTTCCCCGATACGTGTGATAGCGTTAAGATGGCCCCGCTGCTTTAACTCTTTTCGAGAAACATAGAGAGAGAAAAGACACGGCTGGCGCGGTCTGCTCCCATGCTTGGCACGTTGCTTTGTTCCCCCCTTCGGGGTGCCAGGAACCTATAAGGTTTATGATGATTTTTATGGGGCTCTGGTAAAGGGTACGTGCAGACTGATGCAGCCTATCTGCCGCCTTGCTGAAGCAATCTTGAAATTGTTTTGAGCTTTCTTCGGTTCTTTGTCTTTCAAGAACCAACACCTTCATTAGTCCTTGGAATGAGAATTCAGATTTAACATTTTGACCATAATGGATCTATTTTAATAGATAGACCTAAAGAAAAATAACTCACCTATGATTGAAATGATAATCTCCCTTTGTGTCTGATTCTGCTCAATATTCTTCACCTGGGTCATTCTGGCTCTCTGGAGTTAGTTCTATAGTCAGATATAATACATTTAGCACTGTGTAACCATTGAAAGAGTTTTATTAATGTTTGTTTTTCGTAAGTGTATAAAAAGGAAGAATCTAATTATTCTATCAGTAATCATCAATATGACTATCTCTAATTGGCCACTTACCAATTATGTGTAGTCTGGTGTCATTACACAATTCTCCACCTGTCGTATGAATTTTCATACAGTAATAAACACCTAACTCATTAAGAGTGACAATTTTAATATACAGATTATGTTTGGATTGCACTGAATATTTGTGTCTGAATGTTTTGTTTTGTTTTTTAAGTAAAAAGGGTTTGAAGATAAAGTGCGTAATAAAATAACTGGCTCTGGAAATTTCATTAAAAAGCAAATAATCTCTCCATTATCAAAATCACAGTTTATGGTCACAGTTTGTTCCAATTCTGTGAGTTGATCTGTAGCTTGACACAATATGAGTAGAACTGTAAAATGAAAATACACATAAAAATAATTAAATGTATGTATTTATGACATGTACACTGGTAGTCAAAAGTTTGGATAAATATACTGATTCTTCAGTGTTAGCCTACTATTTTCCACATGTTGGAATGATTGTAAAATTATCAAAACTATGAAATTATACAAATGGAAATATTTAAAATATGTTATGATAAAAAAACTATCATTTATTTTACATTCTTCAAAGCAGCCATTCGTTGTCTATATTACAGCTCTGCACATTCTGTTAATTCTCTCAAAAAACTTGAGATGCTTTTTAAACAGTATTGAAGAAGTTCCCTTGTATGTTGTATGTACGCATGCACATTCTGGATGTTTTTTCTTCACCATCTTGTCAACGGTTTTATTTAAAATAAAATTTTGTTTTTTTGAGTTTTTGATAATCTGGACAGCAAAAATACAAGTGAAATCAGATTTTTCCGAATCTGATTCAAACCACATCGGGAGGTGGTTTCAAATGCGATTGAAATCAGATTTTTTCAGATGCATCTCAGTCCGGACACTCTGGCTGATCAATTCGGATTTCAAATGGTCTTTTGCATCACTCTTAACGTGACACACAGCGATGATGTCACAAATCGGTGACTGCAGCACGGAACATCGCAATATAGAAAAAAATCGTTGAGTTTTTCTTGTGCGAGTTCTGCACCACGACTGGACAGGACGCTTATTTGGAGAGCAAGATGATGCACCTCTATTTTTCCCGCATGTTTTGAAAGCATTGTCACATGGGTGCGACTACGTCATTACCAAAGCAACCCATGCGGATAGGTTGGTTATGTCTTAATGCAAATCTGATTTGACCACTTGCAATTAATAGTGTGGACAGTCTGTCTGAAAAGATTTGATTTGAGAAAAAAAAATCTGATTTGCCTGTAGTATGAACATAGCCTTACAGAGACGAAGCTGCAAAATGTTCAGTTTGATCAACTGCTGCAACTTGATGCGGTCTAGATTTCTTCTCACTATTGAGATTAAACTTTGCCCCAGAGCTTTCAACCATATGAAGAGGAAGATTGTGTTGACCACACTGTGTAGTCTTTTATTCCAGTTGTGCATAAACTCAGCCATTGAGTATTGGCACATTTATGTATATTAGAATATGAATATTAAAAATATTGCTTGTGGTAACATTCCCTCAGTTATAAAAAGTATTGTTTTGAGAGCTACAGAATCAACAAAAAGTAGACCATGCACCATGCACCATGAGTGGGATTGAGCAACCCAAATGAACCAAAAAGTGTTACCCAAACTGGATAGTGCAAAGTGAACTGAATACTTGCACTGCTTAATGAATTAGTGGAACTTTCTCACACTTTTGAAGTGTTTGGCTTCCCACATAGCTCATTACTATAAGAAACAAGCTGTGTGAGAATGAGGAAGGATTTCTGTAAGAGTCAGGGGCTAAACTCCTTTAGTGTTTGTTAAAGTACACATGTGGTAGATGGATGTGTTTGACCACTGTGCCATGTCTCGCAGTTTAAAGATGCCATGTCAGGAGGAAAGATCTTAAGTCACCAGCATTCTGTTCCATTTGATGTGCTGAAGAGCTCAGAGTCCCCAGTGGTCGGCCCTGGTGCACAACTTATTTTGGCTGTCTCAGACCACACGACCTGAGGCTTTGAAGGCCCCTGGCAGTCCGTAACCCGGGGAACTGGCTAGGTAATGTAATATTTTATATATCGTAATCTTAATTATGACAGCTCTAATTTATAGTCTTGTTTGTCACACGACATGGACAAAAGTTCAACTTCACACATCATCGATTGGTGAAGGTGTAAAGCACCTGCCTACATACATGCATGAACGTGTTGTTTATCAAGTGACCAAAGCAATGGAGCACTTCATTTGCACAAAACCACACTTCATATGCGTTACCCACAATGAAGTAGAGTAGTGCAGAAACAGTTTGCTATATGTAAGGACAAAAAGAAAGAAAGAAATAATAAATATGCAAGCCCAACATAAAATCATTATCTCTTTAACACGTTTATTGAGATTTTTTTCATGTGAATTCCACTTCAGCTGTATTTGAAGGCAAGACAAACAGAAACAAAGTAGCAAATAACTCTTCACGTAAATGACACAATCTTGGGCAGTCATTTTGGTTTTTAGTCATTAGCTATATTTATCATCAGGACATCAGTTTATGTGTTCAATGTTAAAAATGATTTGTTGCATGAAGTTTCATGAAACTTGTTTCTTGGGTTGGAAGCTTCTTCAACCCTCAGAAACCTCATTGCTCTATGGTTTACATGAACTCTGACTGAAACGCTTATAGGCAATAGGTGAAAATTATTATTAATATTAAAAACAAAGTTATATATAAGCAAGATCTCCAATCTGAAAATTATTTCATATATACCAGTATAATAGTATTACAGAAGAAAATTATGTTAGCGTCCACACTGTTAAGATGTTACTGTACTAAAGGGATATTTCTCCACAGTATACCCAAATGTTGTCATTGCTGGAGGAATCAAGTTGTCTTCATTAAACATTGATTTAAATGTCAAGTTTTGGACTCATAGCTCAAACATGTAAATCCTTTGAACTTATTTTTCTTAAAAATCCATAGACTTATAAGATTTAAAAAGTAAAACTCAAACTATTGAGGCTATAGGGGATACCCACAATTCCTTGTGCTTGAACTATTTAGTTATGTTTCCTTGTTCAAAGAGAACATACTGTATGGGGGCATTGTTGTCCCTTTGCAAAGTTACACCGTGTTAACACTATCTGCCTTGTGCATGTGCAAATTAAGTACAGGTGTCTATGCATTTTTTGTGGAGAAATACAATTTATTTAATTATTGTCCAAGTATAAATTCTAATCTTCATTATTAAAGCTGTGTTATTGTATGACCTAAATTTTAGTCCATTTAATAAAACGTAAGTTGAAATAAAATAAATTAAATAGAAAATCTGAGTTTTGTGTACTTGCGACTAATTCTATATGCAAAGATGCAGAGAACAGTTATCAGTTTATTTAACAGACACAGCTAGGATGTTAAAGATTTGTGAGGGGAATCCAGCACGACTGCTGCTGGAGATAAATGGTGTGTTCGTAGGCGCGCGTGTGTGTGTGTGTGTGTGTGTGTGTGTGTGTAGTGGTCGTGTGCGGCACAGATCCAGTACAGTATCGCTGAGGGGAACTCAGGAGAAGCGTCAAAAGAGAGGTGAGACAACAGAATAGAAGGTAAGCACAATCCCAGTGCAGACTGGCAACCAATACACAGAACATGATACAGGATATACTAGAGCAGAGAGAGAGAGGTAAGTAACAGAAATCAAACAACAATAGAGCGACAAACACAAAACAGAGTGAGGTATATATAGCCAGGGAATTGGTGACCAGGTGCCAGTCTGGCCACAGCCCAAGTAACCACCTCAAGTAATTTCTAAACCTCTTTATTATTGTGCATAGAATGTACAGAGGTTCAGCGCCCCCCCTCGTGAAACGAAGAGACGCCGAGGCGCGCTTCAGGCTTACGAGACGTATCAGCTGGATCTGGGGAGAGAGCGAGCGATAGGGACGGACCTGTCTCTCGCTCCTCAGCCAGATATATGCGAGAGCCCCACAATGAAAGAGTGGGTGCTGTCTCTTGGAAGTAAGCGAGACGAGTGCGAAGCACCTCGACTGTAAACAGATCAAAAGGCTCGCACCTGCCCCGCCCCAATGCAAGAGCAGCATGCTCTTCCCCAAACACACAAAACAAAAACTGGTGTGTGTCCGTTTCAGCCGTAGAGCGTAAACATAGGAAAACACACCACTTGTTTTGTTTATCAATCATTCTTTTCCCCTTTTTCTTTTTCAGAGGAAATAGAAAGGAGAAAAGGTTCACTGTGCACTGCCTAACAAAATATAACTCCTAACAGAGGAAAGAAAGTTTGTGACAGGCTTGTGAAACACACACACACACACACACACACACACACACACACACACACACACACACACACACACACACACACACAATGGCTCTGAACAAAAACGGTTCTGACGACACTTTGGTGACGCATCCATTTATAGCCTGGCCACAGGTGCATCTAATGATTACTTCAGCCAAGGCTATAAATTCTGGTCAATGTTCATTGACATGTCACACACATATTCACAGCTGGTCTCAATGCAGGATTGTTCCCAAAGCGCTTTTCTCAGCGCAGCATCCTAGTGAAGCTTTTTGTAAAGGGAACATGTAACAAGAAACTGAAACAACCAGCGGACTCACCGAGACCATTACTATATTCAGTCAACTTATTATGGGTTTAAGTGCAAAAAATAAGACTTACATAAAATGTAAAATTGTTTAAATACATAAAATTGTGATATATAGCCCTTCATGACCACTTAACCAACTAGCCTGGTATCTCTTATATGCATTTCGTTTTTGAATTATATTTTTATTATAATGATCTGTAAACTTTAATGTAATGTGTGACAAACAATCTCAGATCTGAACATTACTATGAATTGATTACTGTTTGTTAATACTGTAAATACTTTTTAATGCACAGAATATTTACACTATCGGTCAAACGTTTGGAAACTGTATTATATTTTAGCATCTTCAAAGTAGTCACCCTTTGCTATTTATGGACATGTACTCTTGACATTTTTTTGAAGAATCATCCTGGGATGCGTTTTAAACAGTATTGAAGAAGTTCCCATCTATGTTTGGCACTTATTGACTTTTTTTTTTGTTTTGTTTTTTTATTACATTTTTGTTTTATAATGAAATAAATTAATATTTTGGCACAATTATATTTTTGTCTACAAAACTAATTTCTAACATTTAAGCATACACCTTCAGATCAAAAGCTTTTTAAGATCATTAGAAACATTTCAGTCGTGTTTCAAAACTTTTGACCGGTAATGTATGTATGAAACAGTCAAATGCAAAATAATCAGTTCGAGACAACTTTGTCTGAAATAACATTTTAGAATACAATTATAGTAATCACAACTATGAAATGATCAAGACAAACTTAAATTCTGTGTGTCCAAATTTTGACTGGTACTGTATATCCCTGCAATATGAAAACAAATGAACAAAGACTTCAAATCTATCTAAGAAGCATCTTGTAACATGGTTAAATAATTAAAATACAAACACTATAACATAATCTAATTTTCTTCATACAGCTTTTATTGGCTGTAAAAAATAAGAGAGAATATGCTCTGGTCCTGACAAGGCCTGGTTCCACTGGGTTGCATTGACAAATCAATTTCAGCATACTGAAAGAGTAAGATATTTTCCATTAATGCCATATATGACAACATACTCTGTGCTACTCTATTGCTTTTTATAATAGAAATGTCAGTTAATTTAAATGGTGGATTTTGTCTGTTATTTTTTATTAGTATACATGTATTATACTATTTTACTATGTTACTAACCGATATTCTACGACTGCAAGAATCACTTGGATGGGTATGATGGAAATTAAGCTAACATTTATGAAAATACTATTCCTACCTGTAAATCCTTCCAGTTATGAGCTGCCGTGCTGCCGTGCTGAGGTTTATTTGAAGTATGTTTAACGCTTCCCGTTGCATCAACGCAGATCTTCACCAGTCCTGAAACAGTAGAGTGACTTAAACGTCACTGAATTCATGACACTTTGCAACTGTTTAAACAAACAAAGAACACATGGAATATTATTACATTAGTGTACCTTTATCTGGATTTAGTCAAAAATACACACCAATTACTGCAATGATCAAAAAAGCATTCAGCAAGACAGATGTGATGGTAAGACTGTTCCATTGTGTCTGATGTTGTAGACAATCATCTGTCTGATTCCTGTAGACAAAATCTGTAAAATGCAATGTTTTTTTTTTAATTCTATCAGTTTTAACTCATTGATTATTCAATTACCATATTATATATATTTTCATAGAATGAGGAAGTTGTCAAAATAAGAGTTTAAATGTTATTTTTTTTAATTATTCACAGTATATTCAATATTGACAAATTGATCATATGGAAAAAAATACATATGAAAATTCATACAAAATACCAGTGATGTAGATTTTGGTGCCACTGCTGAATTTAAGTGGTGTACCAGTTTTCACACAATAATAAACTCCTAATTCTTCAATGGTGACATTTTTGATAAACAAACTGCTGTTGGTTTTCAGTGAATATTTGTGTTTGAATCTGCTGTTTTCATAATAAGCTCCTTCAACTGTACTACTGAAAGAGCGTAATAGCAACACTGGAGGATCCGGAAAGTTCTGTTTGTACCAGTAAATCTCCTCTATATCAAGATTACAGTTTAAAGTCACATTATCTCCTGAAGATGCTTGTATCTTTGTCAGAGCCTCTGTGACTTCATTCCACATGAATAGATCTATGAAAAATAACATACGAAAATAAATAAATAAAAAACACACATTCTCATAAAAATCTAAATAATTCGCTTTAAAACTCTTTTTTAAATGCATTCAAAAACTCACAGATTTGAAGCTGCAAGATCTTCATTTTGTAACCCAGATTTCAGCACAACTTCTATGTTCTACAACAGCAAACATCTTTCTTTGAGCGGAAACACCACAAATATAAATGAAAACCTCAAACACACAGAGAAGAGGGGGAGGTGCTCAGCCTGCTCTAATAGAACTCTAAAATAACTATTTTTCCACTCTTTATTTTTTGTGTTAAATCAATATCATTGGTTGATATAAATACACTACAAGATCAGTGTTTGTCAAATATGCTAAATATTCTTTAGAATCCATCTTTAATCCTCTGGTGTATGTTGTCCACTATAGTGGACAGATCTTTAAATGTAATTTTTAACTATTCATGGTGTGATGTTACATTCAAAACACCATCACTTTGAACCATACCCATAATTTTACCCACAAATAGAATTTGCATGTCCCTACCTCAGACATACGAGTATAAAAGAAGGGAATCGTGCATATGTGTGGTGGTGGTGGCATAGTGGGCTAAAGCACATAACTGTTAATCAGAAGGTCGCTGGTTCGATCTCCACAGCCACCACCATTGTGTCCTTGAGTAAGGCACTTATCTCCAGGTTGCTCCGGGGGGTTTGTCCCTGTAAAAAATGCACTGTAAGTCGCTTTGGATAAAAGCATCTGCCAAATGCATAAATGTAAATGTAAATATGTTTAGTAGGGTTTTGCACTGAGGAGCCGAGAATAAGGTTCAGCCGTTCTGTGGTTGGTACGGTGTTGTGGCAAGAGGGACACAAAGTCTCGTTCCCTCCATCAGGGGACAGGGGTTACGACAGTAACCTAGATGTTCCCCTTCTGTCACTCACTTAATGTTGTGTCGGTGAAGTGACACTAGGGGCCCTATCCAATAATGCCATGACACTGAACCATGTTACTTGAACTGCTGATGCCATAACTGCATATCCCATAAAAATGTAATACACTTTTTAGGTTCCCGGCATCCCTCTTCTCTTGAGGTGGGGGGGAACCAGCGACATACCAAGCATGGGAGCAGGCCACGCCAGCCACGGCCTTTTTCTCTCTATGTTTACCATAGGGCTTGTTTAGAAGCAGCTGGGGCCATCTAATGCTATAACACGCATCGGGGAAGGTGTTCTTTTCCAATCCTATTCTTTCAGGGGGAAAAGTCCCCGTGGAGACCACATCCTGCCCAGGCTGGTTCACTGTCTGGCCTTGAAGAGGGGGCCATAGGAACCTTGGGCACGTAGCCCGGTCGGGGTCTTGGGATGACGTGAGCGTCTGCCGGACCGGGCTCCGGGCAAGTGTCGCTGATAGAGGGTGCTTGCAGGTCCCTGACCCTCTTAATGGATGCGAGTGGAGTCAGGAGGGCCATCTTCAGGGGAGGGCACATAACTCAACTGACTCTAGCGGCTCGAAGGGGGTTCCCCGAGGCCCCACAGGGAGCATGGAGAGAACCCGTAAGGGGAACAGGCATAGCCTGGGAGGATTAAGCCTCCAGGTGCCTCTTAAGGGACCTAATGACAAGGTAGTGCTCCCCTAAGGACTTAGCGTCCACTGCATCGTGGTGGGCCAGAATAGTGACTACATCACCCTCAGGGTGGAGGGGGACAGCCACCCCTCCAACCTTATCTGCAGGAATGACAGCATTGACCCGATTGTGCACTTCTGCAGGTCTTTTGATCGGAAAGAGCACCAGTTGTGAACAGACACCGCTTTAGGGTGTAGAGCTGCCTGGTAGAGGGAGCTCTGGCTTGGTTGATTGTGACTACGACAGCAGGCGGTAGAACACTTTAGATCTTCCGCCACCCATCCAAGGGTCAGACGTGGAGTTTCCAGAGGTCTGGGCGCAGATGCCAGAGGGTGCCCCGTCCCTGAGAAAGGAGGTCCTTCCTCCTGCTGTTGCGAGGAGCGTAAGGTCTGAGAACCAAGTCTGAGTGGGCCAGTAGGGGGCCACTATGATGACTTGTTCTTTGTCCTCTCTGACCTTGCACAGCACCTGTGCAAGTAGGCTCACTTGGGGAAATGCGTACTTGCGCAGCCCCCGGGGTCAGCTGTGTCTAACTGCTCTTTGCCATATTAGACCCAAACCAGCTGGACCACCTGGGGGTGGAGCCTCCTCTCTCCGCTGAGCATGGCCTGTCGTGATAGCGCGTCCACTAGGTTGCCCAGGATATGAGTGGCACGCGAGTTGCGACAATTGACGAGAGCACACCGTGCCATGGCGATTTATGTATGCTACAATTGTGGTGCTGTCTGAATCGATCAAGACATGCTTGCCCTGAATCAGCGGGAGAAACCTGTAAACCTGTACCCGGCAGCTGCATGCCCATTGCACACGGTGTCCCAACTCAGTTTGGAGGCATCTGTGTTGACCACGACATGTCTGGACACCTGCTGTAGGTGGACTCCTGTCCACAGAAAACAGAGGTCTGTCCAAGGGCTGAATAAGTGATGGTAGAGAGGGGTGAAAATCACACGGTATATGCCGTGGCACCATGACCATCTCTGGACTCAAGTCTGAAGCCAGTGCTGAAGCTGTCTCATATGCATCAACCCAAGCGGCATGGTCACCGTGCTCCCATGGATGCCATATGCCCCAGGATCCTTTGGAACTGCCGCAGTGGATCTAGGCAGTTCAGCACCAGCTGCGTGTGCTGGCTTGTGAGGCATGCTGTCATTGAGACTGAGTCGAACTCCATTACGAGAAAAGAGATGCTCTGAGCTGGGAAGAGCTTGCTCTTTTCCTAGCTGACCTGAAACCCAAGGCGGCTAAGGTGCTTGAGCACCTGATCCCTGTGGGGGCACAGTGACTCTCGAGAGTGAGCTAGAATCAGCCAGCTCATGCCTGGAGTTCGGTCTGGAAGACACCATTGTCGTCCTAAGACTGTGACCGGGCTACGTGCCCAAGGTTCCTACAACCCCCTTCAGGGACCAAGGAGTGAACCTGCAAGTGAAGCTGCCCCGGGAGGAGGCAGTCCCAGACTTTTTTGTCGCTGTGTCCGGTATGTAGACCGCATGCAGAGCTTTAAATTTTCTGAGCAGCTCTTTTGTCTGCTTTGGTGGACAGCGGAAAGGGAACACTGTATCCAAATAGAGGCTTTCCACTGGGTCGTTGATGCCAAAGCATTGGCCTATCACACCCAGGCCGTGCCCGCCCCCTTAAGAGTTAGAACACACTCTACGTGAAGTGTGGCATCCTCGTGGGCACTGGCCAATGGCACCTCCCTAGCAGACATATGTTGAGCAGTGGGCTGGGCAACACCCAATACCTTTATGATATTTTACAATCTCAGGGGTGAGTCAGTCTCATCCCGTGTTTTCTTAGATCCGAGCCGATAGAATTGGTAATGCGGACCAACTGACTGGGTGTATCATTTGCACCTAGTGCCTTTCCCCTCCACTGAGGCGATCACGTGCGCTCTTATCACAGGAGATCCCACTAACTCGGCTCCCTGGATGACTCATCCCTAGCCCTCTGGTCCACGAATTCATCTGAGGAATTCACTGACCAGACCCACTAC
Organism: Moxostoma hubbsi; assembly: GCA_032164185.1. Classification (NCBI taxonomy): domain Eukaryota; kingdom Metazoa; phylum Chordata; class Actinopteri; order Cypriniformes; family Catostomidae; genus Moxostoma; species Moxostoma hubbsi. The sequence goes on along the minus strand of JAVLUX010000052.1, from coordinate 7,790,226 downwards.
CAATACTGAAACTACTCTGTACTGGAATAGGTGCTCCACAGGACGGGCCCACATGTGAATTAACCCCCCTGTGTGTATTTTCTGCAGTACGGTCCCCTTGCGAGTGGACCCGCATCTCCCTTGGGCAGTCCCCGCTGCCCCCCAGTTGCTGTGTTTGTAGCAACTGCTCCCTTTCAGCAGGTAGGATCTACCACCGCGCCATTTCCACATGTGGCCTGAAAATCCATATGATGCATTATGCAACTCTTTACCTCTCCCCAGCCTGGGAAAGTGTTGGTCTCCATAGGGCCTTTTAACGTCCATGTAAAGCAACATCTGATATCTCACATGAAAGGTGTGTGTTTCAGTTTCTCTCGATATATGAAACATTCTCAGCAGATTGGGTGTGTGACGCTAAAATACAGGACAAATGGCATTGCGTATGGATTTCATATGGAACACAATTCTTTCCCTTAATTACGGGATGATTAATTATTTTAAACTGTTTCAGCATGAGGGTGACTCTCTCTCCACTCACTGTCAAAAATTCCATCAGTCGATGAAGGCGTTGACTACAGTTGTCAGGGGCAGGGAATGGTAGAATTCAAGTGATAATGCACCAATTACAACAAAAAAAATCTCTAGTTTACAAAACAGCATCCAATACAGTTAAAGGGAAAATAACATGACAGAAGATTATGGACATCTGAAGCAGCACAATATGTGGGTATACCAAGGATATACGCACATATTGATCCTTAGTAGTAGTTATATGCTAGCAGCCCTGGGAAAAATTAAGCATGCGGCATATATGTGCGTATGGCACTACACCACTGCTACTTTCTAAATAAATAATTAAAAAGACATAAAATATTGATTTGGTGGCACTTGGGTAGCTACGCAAGCAAAGTAAATAAGACTATCCCTGGAGTTGCAAGTTTGAATCCAGAGTGTGCTGAGTGACTACAGCCAGACTGCCTAAGAAACCAATTGGCCCGTTTGCTAGGGTGGGTAGAGTCATGTGGGTTACCTTTCTTGTGGTTGCTATTTGGTGGTTCTTGCTCTCAGTGGGGTTTGTTGAGTGTGGATGCTGAGGTGAATAGAGGGAGCCTCCACACACAATAAGTCTATGAGTTTACATGCTCAGCAAGCCACTGTGACGAAGCAGGCAAAGAATGAGGATCTATATGCAGCTTTTATGAACAAAAACATGAAAACTCGGAATAAAGAAAAACCACAGGGAAACTAGAACAGAACATAACACATGCAATAACTGACAAATTGACTTCTTCTTCTTCTTCTTCTGTTGTTTAAATGGCGGTTGTCAAACCAACTTAAAGGTGCATTGTCCGCCACCTACTGGATTGGAGTATGGAGCACTACTTGGTTGAATACACTTGGTTTAAAAAAAAAAAAAAAAAATTATATCTTTTTTACCAGTTCTGTATCATTTAAAAATTTTAATACTTTATCCTGTATTATATAATTTGTTCCTTCTCCTAATATTTCCTTAAGTGAATAATTGCTTATACCCCTATCCTTTAGTGACTGGATTAATTCAAGTCTTTCTCTATTGTATGCTATACATTCTAGTAATATATGATTTACTGTTTCTGGATACCCACATTTATCGCAATTACCACTTTCGTGTTTACCTATTTTATGTAAACTTTGATTTAATGCTGTATGTCCAATACGTAATCTCGTCATTATCATATCCTTTTTCCTATTATTAACAGTTGTTCTTTCCACCCCCACATTTCTTTGTATACTATACAGATGTCTTCCTCTTGTTTCATTGTCCCATATCCTCTGCCACCTCTTTTTTACTTCAGTCCCAATCAGCCCCTTAACTTCCACTTTACTCATCTTTACTCTAATGTTAATCTCAGGATCTTTCAATGACTTCTTTGCCAGTTCATCTACTTCCTCATTCCCCTTTACTCCGACATGGGCTGGCACCCACAAAAAACTCACCCTTATGCCGAAGTGCTTTATGCTATATAATTCCTGTAATATTTCATTTAAAATATCTTGTCTTGCTAAAGATGTTCCACTTTCTAAACTTTGCAAAGCTGATAGTGAGTCTGTACATATCACACTACTATTAGGCTGCTCTCCTTCTATCCATTGTAAGGCTAATGATATGGCTATCAGTTCTGTTGTAAAAACAAATATATGATCTGTTACTCTTTTTGATATTTTAATATTGTTCTGAGGAATATATACTGCAGCAGCTGCTCTACCTGTTTTGGGATCTTTTGATCCATCTGTGAATATTTGCGTCATGTTGTTGTATGTTTGATTTATGTATTGATGAACGATTACTTTTAATGGCAAATTATGTTCATTCTTGTGTATCTCATTGTGTATGAATAAGTCTGTTTCTGGCATTGGATATAACCAAGGGGGTATAGAGGGAATTATGACAGAGGGAGCTACTTCTATCTCGGTTATACCCATTTCCTGTGCCTCCTTATTTGCTACCCAGCCAAAACTATTTTTTCTTCCATACTCATACTCCCAACAGTTTTCCAGTACCTTTTTAACTGGATGTCTTTCATCATGTCTTTTAACATTAATCCAGGATCTCATTCTTAACTTTCTCCTACGAACTTCTAGTGGCATTTCTCCCATCTCTACTTGAATTGATGGTACTGGAGATGTTCTAAATGCTCCACAGCTGATCCTTAGAGCTTGAGTCTGAATTACCTCAATCTTTTTGAGCCATGTTTCTGATGCAGAACAGTATATCATACTACCATAATCTATTGCCGGTCTTATTAATGAGCTATATATTCTTCTTAAAGACTGTCTACTTGCTCCCCACTCAACCCCAGCCAAGCACCTCATTACATTAATTCCTTTTTTACATTTGTCTATAAGCTTTTGAATGTGAATACCAAATGTTAATTTAGAGTCCATCCACATACCTAAAAATCTTACCATTTTAACTTGTTCCATTTCCTGACCATACATTTTTATACTTACTTTAATGTTTTTTTCTCCTTTTTGTGAAACAGATTACCTTAGTTTTTGCAATTGAGAACCGGAAACCCCACTCATTTGCCCAGTTTTCAACCTTATTTACTGCCCCCTGCAGACTTTTAACTACAAATATTTCATTTCTTCCCCTCTTCCATATTGCGCCATCATCTGCATACAGTGACCTCCCTATTCCTGTGTCAATTTGTGCATAAATATCATTAATCATAATGTTAAAAAGTATTGGACTACATATGCTACCTTGGGGAGTTCCATTTTCTATAGAATATATTTGTGAATATGTTGTCCCAATTCTAACTTGTATTGTCCTATTCAATAAGAAATCCTTGATCCAATCATACATCTTTCCTGTAATTCCCATTTTATCTAGTTTCATTAACAAACCCTCTTTCCACAACATATCGTAAGCCTTCTCTATATCGAAGAACACTCCAACTACTACCTCCTTATTAACTTGAGCCTTCCTTATTGCTGCTTCCAGACTTACTACAGAATCCATAGTACTACGCCCCTTCCTAAAACCACTCTGGTATTGTGAAAATAACCCCTTTTTCTCAATAAAATATACTAACCTTGCCATTACCATTCTCTCCATTAGCTTACATAAGTTTGATGTCAATGCTATTGGCCTATAGCTGCTTGGTTGAGCTTTGTCTTTCCCTGGCTTAGCAATTGGCACTATGACCCCATGTTTCCACTCGGAAGGAAGTTTCCCTGTTTCCCATACTTTATTAAACAATCCTAGAATTATCTTTAATGATGTTTCTGATAAATTTTTTATCAACTCTCATCCTCAATCCTATCAAATTTCATCCTTTCCTGGAGAAGTTTTTCTTACCCCAGAGAGTGCCCTCTTCATTTCATACATTGTAAACTCAGCCTCTATTACACTACCCGAATGCCCTCTTTTTTCCAAAATTTTAGGATTTTCTCTAATTCGTGTTCTCCTATATTTCCTCATTTCCTCAGGAATATTATCATTACTATGCACCTTCATAAATGTTTCCGCTAATACTTCTGCTTTTTCTTTATCTGAAACTGCTGATTTTTCTTTATCTGTTAAAACTGGTATGCTACTATATCTCTGAATTCCACTCATCTTTCTAATCATCCCCCATATTTCGTTAATTTCAACATCTTCACCAATACTTTCACAAAATTCCCTCCAATATTTCCTCTTTGCTATTCTTATTACACGCCTCACTTTTGCTTGCCTTTTTATAGTATATTAAATCATTAAAATTAATACTTCTTCTTACTTTCCTAAGAGCTTTATTTCTTATATAAACTGCCTCACTACATTCCTCATTCCACCACGGAACTACCTTTTTTCTATTCCCTGATTTCTTTTTTCCTATTGCTTCTACTGCTGCTTTCCGTATTGCTTTACAAATATTTTTATTCAACTCATCTACATCCTCTATTACACCCAAAGACCCCTCCAAATATTCTTCACAAATCTCCTTAAATTGCTCCCAATTTGCATTTTTAAAAGCCCATCTTTGTATTCTCTCTACCTTTTCTTTTTGAATATCTATTCCTATTTTACATAATATTGGAAAATGGTCGCTTCCTATGTTGTTGTGAGATATTACTTTCCACGTACTTTTCCTTGCTAAATTATCTGATACCAAAGTTAAATCGATAGCTGACATCTTTCCACTTCCTATATCAATTCTGGTGCCTGACCCATCATTTATACACACTAATCCTCTTAAATCTAACATTTCTTCCACTACCAGTCCATTATGATCTGTATTTTCACTCCCCCACAATGTATTATGAGAGTTAAAATCTCCACACCATACCATCTTTTGTCTACCATTCTCATCTATTTTTTCCAAATCTCCTATATTTAGTTTCTTACATGGATTATAAAGATTTACTATCTTTATACTTTCTGTTCCTTCCCATATTTCAACTACCATTACCTCATGTTCCTGATTAATCTCAACTATCCTGTATCCAATATCTTGTTTTATGAAAGTAACTATCCCCCCTCCATTTCCACCTGGTCTGTCTCTACGTATTGCAATATATCCTTGTAATGTAAAATTAAGACATGGTTTCAACCAAGACTCCTGAACACATATTATATCTGGGCATCTTTCTTGTTTAAATATAAAGTTTTTAAATTCCTGTCCGTTTGCAATCAAACTTCTTGCGTTCCATTGCAATATTAATAACACCATTATGAACCACCACATGTTGTCTGGGTGTTTCCTACCTGTACTTTTAGTTTTTCATTTATCATCTCCACACTGATTCCCTCTAGTTCCAAATGCTTTTCTGCGGCTCTCACTATGATTTTAATTCTCTCTGTTCGACTTTCCGTTTGTGCTGAGCAATTTACCACTTCAACTATAAATGCTACAAAAGACACTTTATCAATCTCCACTGGATCCTTCTCAGTTTTTTCTATGCATTTATTCATTTTCTGAGGTACAACTTTCTCAATTTCTTTTGTTTTTGTTTCCTGTTCCACTCTCTTCAGAGCCTCAGCATATGTTAACCCATCTTCCACTCTAACATTTTGTACTTTCAAGACTTTTTGTCTCGCTTGGCATCCTCTGTACCCTGCGCTGTGCTCTCCCCCACAGTTACAACATTTGGGATTTACTCCTTGTTCGCATTTACCGTAAACGTGCTCTCCTCCACATCTTGCACATCTTTGCTTCCCTCTACAAACTGCTGCAACATGAACAAATCTTTGACATTTGAAACATCTTAACGGGGGAGGTACATAGGGTCTAACCATATAACTCATGTATCCTAGATGTACTCTTTCCGGTAATTTATCCTCATCAAAATGTATCATCACAGATAGACTATCCTTCCTTTCTTTGTCTTTGACATACTGAAGTCTTCTCACTTCCTTCACTTCTGCTCCAGAAATATTGATTCTTTCTGTTGTAATGTCAATCAGAATTCCTGTTATTACCCCTCTTACCCATTTCTTCTCTTCTAGAATTGAACTTACTTTTTTCCCCAGTAACATCTTTATTCCTAGTGCCTTTTTCTGTTGCTTGTTATCTTTACAAAATAATAACAATTTACCACCCCTCAACATTTTTGCATTTTCAATCTGCCCTATCTCGTCATTAATCGCTTTAGTTAATTTCAGCAGATTTATTGCAGATTCAAATTCAGATGCAAATTTTATCATTACCTTATATTCCTCTTTTCTTCTTCTTAACTGATGTCTTCCGTTTTCACTATCAGAATCCGAAATCTGACCCCAGTTTTTCTTTCTTTTTCGATTTTCAACTACATTCCATTCATTACCTCCATTCTCCACGCCTGACACTTCTTCCTCCATTTCCGGATCGCTTCCGGAGTCAACTAAACTTCCTACCATGCGCACTCCACTCACAATCCAGCTGGTGCCAAAAACCACCTATTGCGATCCGAGCGAACACCCCTGTGCGAGCGACAAATTGACTGGGGAAAGAAGGGCTTAAATACACTAGGGAAAACAAGGAACACCTGGGGAAACAATCAGGGAATGAGAAACAATCAGGGGAAAACCAATCAAAAAATGAAACTACAAAGGACTACAAAAACCAAACAGGAAACAGGAACTAAACAAGAACAAAAGTCTAAAGGGAATACGTGACAGCCACATTATAAGATGCTTGGACTGACTTTTTTCAGAAGTGGAGGCAACTGAGATGTGTCCTTCACTGCCCTGCCACCTTAAATACTGAAAAATTTCGAATTTTGAAATTTTTCACGGAGAAAGAAAATCGAAGAACAATGAATCCCCCACAGCAGGGGCTGGCAACCTTTTTTTTCACAAATTTCTTTTATGTTAACTCTGTAAAATATCACCCCATATTCCCATTTGGAAATCAAATATTTGCAGTAACACGTATACAAAGTATTGCTCTTAGAGAAAAAAGCAACAAAATAGCAACCCAAACTGTTTCACCAATGACTAAAGTTCAGCCATGCAAATTTACGTGGCGCATGCTTGTTATTGGTTAGCCAATCGGCTCGCTCACATGTGACATCTCTGCAGAACAAAAATGGGCTTTTCCCAATCAGTGGGCATTTTCAAACCATTGTGCCTCCCTACTTTCATTGGATAGCTTAGAAATGCTTATCCTGTTTGGAAATGCCCACTGATTACTACATTGACAGTCTCTATTTTCATTGGATAGTTTAGAAATGCCCATTCAAGTTTGAAAACATATTTGAAAACACCCTTTATTGGTCTGCAGAGACCTATCCACAGTTTTCCTGAGAAATCACTGGGTGGCACCATTATGATATGTTTTGTGTTTCTGGTCTCAAGACACAATGTAAAAAATACCTACACGAGCGATTCAGATGGAGAACAACAACCATTTGTTCCAACCATAACAAGTGTTATTTGATATACAAATTAATATCAGGATCAATTTGTGCAGTTGTTGGCTGTCATAACAACTCAAAGTAGTTAATGACATCAACATAACTAACATTGGACCATCGCTTCATGATATCTACATACTGTCAAAAAATAAATGGTCATCTCGACTTTAAGTGTCAGCACTTTAATGCTACGTGTTTGAAAATGTTTACAAGTGTAATACTTTAAACATCACATTAAGAATGTGATGTTTAAGAATACTCTGCTAAGAATACACGCCAATGCAGGTGAAAACACTGGAGACCAGGAATTGAAAACAGGCGAATTGTGGAACATTTCCACATTCAGGAAAAAGTTGGATACTTGCATATTAAGCCAGTCGGCTCACATGGTGCAAGCTGATTGGTTCTCTGAGTTGTTATTGGGTAGCCAATCATCTTGCATCTCTCTCCTTGTCTTTTATTTAAAGGTGCTGTAAGTGATTTTTTTCATGAAAAGGTATGCAAACATTTTTAGATATCATATTGCTCTGTCCCTCAAGCAGCTTTGGGACTCTCTGATCACTGTCTGGTTCATCTTCTTCTGATCTACAGGCAGAAGCTAAAATCAGCTAAACCTGTAAAGACATGGACCAATGAAGAAGAGCAGGAACTACATGCCTGCTTTGACTGCACTGATTGGAGTGTTTTGAGACTGCAGCCACAGACCTGGATGAGCTCACATATACTATCAGTGGCGGCTGGTGATGGAAAAAGTAGGGAGGGCTGAGGTACAATGTGGTTTTAAAAATTTTATTTTAACAATTAAACAATTGCTGCTGTTTATTTATTACATTAACACCAAAGTAACGGCTCAAAAACAAATAGCATCTAATGTAATTATTAAAGTATGAATTTAGAATGTCCTTGTAGATTTCAAATATTGTTCTTTCAAAGACAGAAAGATGTGCCAATTTGAGATTCATTGGAAACCAAGTCATACAAGGTGAACTTCTAATTGCTGTAATTTGCATGAATTACAGTGAGTGCACAGAGTCAATATTCAATAAACACAAAGAGTTAAATAGTCGCTGTTATTACATGGAGTAACCACTAGATGGAGAAGACTGTACATTAATTGGAATGGTGAGCAAGTCAATACAAAATGCTATACATTGTCTCCAGTGTTCAAATGAGTCAATCATGAATCTTATACTACAGCAAACCACCTCTAAGGCAGACACACACACACACAACACACACAAAAAAAAAATCAAAATCCTCCAAGCACTCAGCATCTCCTCTGCTCCTCCAGAGACACAACAGCATGCTGAGTGCCTGATGGAGAGAAGCAGCTGAGATGATTATGCACTGTCACTTGTAAAGAAATTTGGCTCTCCTTTCTTTCTGGGTTGCAAACCTATCAATAACTTTGTTGTTGAAGTTGGGCATGTCTTTCACAATCTTTTTCTCCACGGCTTCCTAGTGTACCATGTCCGCGAAAAGCCTCTAGTATAAGACGCTTCCTTGTCTTTCACCTGCTGTCTGATGTTAATTTGTGGCTGGTCCGGTCCCATTTCTTTTATTTTTAGTTTTACAGCCAGTGGTCTTCTTTCAAACGCAGTTTGAAGAAGAGATTGCACGGCCTCTTTCTCGTGTGCCGCCGGCTCCGCCATTGTCAACTTGTCAAGAAAGACTGGCTCTGCCCGCCGAATCTCACTGCCACGTGACCACACCAAGTAGAGTAAAACTCCATGTTATTCTCCGATGGGCGCTGAGGCAAAGCGCCCATCGGAGAATTATTACTGTGCGTCACCGATTGGTTGGATTGATCATATTTAGTGACGTTTTCATAGCATATCAGAGCTCCATTGGTTAGATAGCGAGGGCGCCCTTTCTCAGCGCCCCGAGCATAAAACTACACATGATGTTATGCGGCACACGATGAAGCTGGCAGACAAAAAGACCCCCACCCCCCCTCCCCCTCCTTATAGTGTGTAAAACACGTACACCTGTACAGAAGAAAGTCATGTTTTTGTCAAACTTAAAACTTTTTTTTTTCTTTTTTTTTAAACTTGGTAGGAGGGGCGGCGCCCCAGCACCCATAATAGACCAGCCGCCTCTGTATACTATGACATCATATATCAGTTTCTGTGAGGATATGTGCATTCCTCCTATGACTTATTTCTCATACAACAATGACAAACCATGGTTTACAGCAAAACTCAGGCAGATCCGTTTATAAGCCCAGTCACACACCCCACACCCGCTCCGACCTTCACAGCACACAAATATTTAAACCTCCGGTAACCACCCTCCTCCCCTCTACTGCTACTCAACCTGCACATAAGATCTGTGAAGAGGATGTGTGCTGCATCTTCCGGAAACAGAAGACAAGAAAAGCATATGGCCAGACAGTGTTTTACCCACTTGGATAAAATCCTGTGCTGACCAGCTGGCCCCCATCCTCACACAAATATTCAACAGATCTCTGGAGCCTGCTGCTCCAAACGCTGCACAATCACCCCTTTCCCCCAAAAAATCCTAAATTATTTAATGACTACAGACCCGTCGCTCTGATGTCTGTGGTCATGAAGTAATTTGATAGACTGGTGGTGGCCCACCTGAAGGACATCACTAAACCCTTCTTGGATCCCCTACAGTTTGTCTATCGAGAAAATATGTCTGTGGATGATGCCGTCAATATGGGACTGCATTAACTACTTCAACATCTATACAGACAGGGACTTATGCAAGGATACTATTTGTGGACTTCAGTTTGCTTTTAATCCTTTTGCATGTACAATCAAACTGGAGTGATTACACTAGGCTGGGCTCAGATGAGTACAATCAAACCAGTGTGATCTACATCCATGCTGCTGTTTACCAGCAAAATCGGTTGTCATAATGACTGAAGTGGTTGTCAAATTGAACCAGCAGCTAAAATTGTCTTTTCAACATCACAATATCTTAATATTAATATTTTATAAACTTCAATCACAATATTAACAATCACTAAATAAAAGTATAAAGCCTTTACCATATGAGAGCACTGTTTAGATGCAGTGCTGCGGCCGTGTTTTCTGACATCAAAGAATAAACTGAACATGCTCAAAACAGAAGAGATGATTGTGGACATCAGGAGGAACACCCCAACATTAACCCCGCTCAACATTCTGAACAGCACTGTGGCAGCAGTGGAGTCATTCAGGTTCCTGGGCACTACCATCTCACAGGACCAGAAGTGGGAGACCCACATAGACTCAATTTTGAAAAAGGCCCAGCAGAGGTTGTATTTTATTTGCCAGCTGAGGAAGTTTAACCTGCCACAGGCACTGTAGATACAGTTCTACTCAGCAGTCATTGAGTCTGTCCTCTTCTTCTATTTTGCACTACTTTAACTGTCTGGTTTGGTTCAGCTACCAAGTCAGATATCAGAAGACTTCAAAGGATAGTTCGGAGAGGATTATTGGCACTCCCCTACCCACCCTGCTAGAAATGTACACATCCAGAGTGACAATAATGGCTGGCAAAATCACTCAGCTCACTTCCTTTTCAAACTGTTGCCCTCTGGCTGGCGCTACAATGCACTGAGCACCAGAACAGCCAGGCACAGGAACAGTTTTTGCCCTCAGGCCATTCACCTCACAAACATTTAAAACTGCCCCCAAACACTTTACTTTTGTCAATACAACCATGCACAATATTCAATCCATCCAAATGTAAAAACAAACATTCCAATTTTACAGAAAATAACAGTAGTATTATTTAATAAAATATGTAGCTCATTATATAAATGTTTATGTCCATACTAACAATTTAACATTTTCTTTGTAATTTTAAGGTAAATCTTTTTTTTTTTTAAAGATATTTATATCCATATTTCATTTATATTCTTTAACATCCTCTTCTTCAATACATCACATCACCTGCACATAACTGTATATATCTATATATAAAATATTCTAACAACATTATTGCTCTACTGTATATTTTTCTTTTTATCTGTTATATCTTCTTTTTATATTTTTATGTCACTATATGTATATATGTTTAAATGCATATGTTTGAATGTATGTATATGGTTTCATTCTCTTTGCACTGGAAGCTTCTGCCACCATGATCATTTCCTTGTGTGTGTTAGCATACTTGGCAATAAAGCTCACTCTGATTCTGATTCTGTAAACTGCAAACAAAAATGTGTCGACAGACTACTAACACTGCCACTATTGCTGCTGATGTTTTGATATAATGATGAATGTAGTAAAGTGTAGTTAATGCAAACCAAACAATCTCTTTTCCTGTCATTATCTTTTTTCAGAAAATGATGTTGACATTCACAATGTGTTGTAGATTAAATATAACACTGATAGCAGTTATATTTAAAGTTAAAGATGTGATCTTATGATTCTAGGATCACCTACTTATCTTGAATGTTATACCAAGTCAGAAAGACAGAACACTTGAATGACATTGTGCTGGATCACTTTATTTATTTATTTTCCTTTGTCAGTGTTACATTCTGTTTACATCATTACAACAATACCTTGAAAGAGAATCTTGCATCCGCTATATTTCAGTAATAAAATAAATGACAAAAATAAAATGAGAACAGACAATAGTGTTCATTTGGTTCATTTTCTGTATGTGATATTCCCCTTTGGATATCAGTATGGTGCTGACACTTTTCCTTAAAGATTATTTTTGAAAATAAGTAAATGGACTGCTTGATCATTCACAATTTAATGAGCCGACCAGTGTCTTCATCTGACAGTGAGAACAAAGTATTTTCTCTCACAGCCTTCAACCAATCTTATGTAACATGTAATGTTGTTTTATGTGTAAAATCATGATGAAGAGATGATGCATCGTCGGTCTCACCAGTTTGTTATTTTTGCAAATATGAAATATAAATTATAGTTCTGAAACAAACAGTCAAACTATTCTTCTGTCAAGCAAGGGATTGTGGGCACTATTAGCCAAAAGAGTGTTCACGGATCCACACTTCGGAAATGTACCGGAAATAGTAGACCATCCGGGCAACTCATTTCCACATACTATGATTTAGGACACCCTAATTCTCATCTTGGGTACAGTTCAGTGTGGATAGGGTCCAGTTTGAGATGCAGGGCTTATTTTTAGATGGGGAGGGGAGAAGGGGAGGCAAAGGTCCCAGATAACAGCAGGTGGTGGTAATGCACTCTTTTAAAGTTTGTGATCCACCATTAAAAAGAAGTTAAACTAGCAAAAAAGAATAACATTCAATAATGTTGAACTCATAATACATATTAGCAAATCAGAAGCCAAGGCACTTATTTGTAAAGCTGCAAATAATATCTAACAGAAGCTTTGGGATAGAGAAATGAACGGGAGACACTTATTTAAGACACAGGAAAAATGTGGGTTCAGGAGGACAAATGACAGATTAAGAATAATAGAAGGATCAATATTAACAAGAATACACATGGGTCACACTCGATTAAATGGAAATTTATATAAAATAAAAAAGCATCATACTGGGTTATGCAGCCATTGTGATGAAGTAGAGACAGTTGAACATGGCATAGTACATTGCACAACCTACAACAACGTAAGACAAGTATAGCACTCAAAATTGCAGGCAAAAGGAATTCATGACATTCATTAAGATGTATGCGCAGAGCTATAGGAAATGTAATCGAGCTTGAAATCATGATTGCCCAGAAGACTGCAGGAATCAGGATTTCTATTGAAAAAGGAGTTACAAAATCGGTTCGATCACTTCGGAAGACATGGATTAAACCACTGGTGTCTAATGGATTACCTTTATGCTGCCTTTATGTGCTTTTTGGACGCATTGAAACCCATTGACTTGCATTATATGGGCAAGAACACTTCATATGTTCTTCAGTTTGTGTTCTGCAAAGGAAGTCATACGAGTCTGAGATGACAGGTGAGTAAATGATAAGAGAATTACCATTTTGAGGTCAAGGTTGCCATCCCCTGCTGTAAAATGTTTGTCTCAAATTTTTGTATATAATGACTTTGCAATCACTGAACTGCTGAGTTGACTGGAATAGTTCTACAAATATGAAAATGATGTCATATCATACTAATGACGACTCAACATGGAACCTAGTGCCGGTCCTAGCAAACATTTGTGTGGGTTTTTACATAAAAAATTTCAAACCTCAAAATCAAACATTGAAATTGATTAAAATGACCAGGAACTGAATAGGCAAAACAATATGCACAATTATTAACATTACAAAGGCTGAATAGGAAAAAACTATTTTGGATTACATTGTCTTGATAGTTTGAGTATTTCATTTCTAAATGTCTCTTGAATTTGAAGGTTTCATGTGCATACCGATAATTCAGTGTACACAAAACACATTGTTTGTGGTTTTCAGGGTTGCACACTTAAAATATGATGCTTAATCCTACAGGTCACTGTACTACTACTCTGTTCAAATCAAAATCAGATCCCTTTATTGTCACTCAACAATATACACAAGTGCAAAAGTGGGTGAAATTATTGATGCAAGCAACATAGCAGTACGACAATTACAATAAACATCTGATTTACACATAACACAGTTTACACATCTGTTACACAACACAATATTCACCTAATAACATACAATATACAGTATACACAAAATAAGAAGACTGCTGAGATGCATATAGCTGCAGGCAGAGCTTCAAAAAGTGGCTGGAGCTACAAACAGCCTTTCCCTAAGCTGAACCGTGAGTGGAAGTTATGCCCAAGAGTTGCAGCAACCCTCTTCTGAAGTAATGCCGCCCTCTTTTGGAGATTCTGCACCCATTTGGAGATCTTCAGTTTACAGAATACTTGGCTCTGTTTGACAAATCTGTGCCATCAGAATTATTGCTTCAAAAAACATGGGTACTTTTGAATAGAGAGGAGAACAGGAGGGTACCTGGATCCTCCTTATAGCGTTAAATGTTGGACAAAACAGCGCAAGCGCATAAACACGCAAGTGAATTACAAAAGTGTGAGCACCATGACAGTTCGCACATAAAATTTAAACTTGCAGAACTTGCAAATCCCAAATTCGAGCACAAAAAATATGATTGTGCACACAAATTAACAACTCTCGAGCAGAAATAACAAAACCGCGTGTCAGACAAGTCCCACACACGCGCACAGATCAGTATGGAAAGACATCCAGTTCACAAATACGTGACTTCTTACATGTAAACAACGCGTAGACAACGCGTAAACAACACGTTGTTTGCACGTTGTTAACGTGTTAATTTTTCACGCGTTGTTTACGCGTTGTCAACGTGTTGTTAACGTGTTGTCAACGTGTTGTCTACGTGTTGTTAACGTGTTGTCAACGTGTCGTTAACAATGCGTTGATTTCATGTGATTCTGAGCCATTTGGCCACTTGTCCAGTTTCAACGGGTGAGGGTTGTACTTTCCCATTGGCTGCTGAGAAGTAGGGTTAAACCATTTCTGGAAGCCTGGGGGGTTTGCCTGCCACTATTAAACATACTAAGGATCCTCTAATTTCTCTTCCTTTTCTTCCTTTTGTGTAGCCTATAACAATCTTATATTTGGATTGCAGTTTTAAGACTTAAAATACATTATTATTATTATTTTCATCAAGATAAATTGCCACACAAACACAACAGAGGGAATTCATGCTTTTTAAACCATTCATCAACTTTAGTTTTATATATTAAAAAACATTAACAGTTGTGCGGGGAAAAACTAACAGCAGTGGTACTCATTTAATGTTGGTGTAGGATACAAACCATTTTAATAAATATGTATTTGGAAAACATGAAACTTTACTCTTGGAACATTTTTATTGAATGTAGGTTATGACCAGCAGGGGGCATACTAGACTAGCCTATACACTTAATCCTGATGAAATGGTAAAATAATGACAATGTCCTGATTTTAACCAGGTGTTTGGGGTGGGAAACCCTGTTAACATCATTTTATGATATATCATATCATAAAGCAACAAGAAAGCACAATGTGAATACTGCTGAAGCTGCTTACTTCACAATTTCATTAACAGAAAAGGTTACAATGTTTCAATCTGCATCTGACTCTACATCAAAAACACCCACAGAGCTAGACAAACATGAGAAAGGTTTTTTATTTCATAAACATAACATTTTAAAGATACCCCATCAATTGCCCATCACCCCATCATTGGCCCATGGGTTTAAAATGCAATCCAATAAAACACCACCAGAATAAATAACCAGAGATCAATCAAGATTGTCCTGACAAAATCTCTAGTATAGGCTAGGCTATAGGAATATAGGCTACCTAATTTATTATAAGTGTTCTGATGCACAGTTAGTTAAATGTAAGACATAATCACAAATTGTGTAATTATAGTAATTTACTGGGAATTCAGTATAATCAAAACTGAGTTGAAGCAGCCAAATATGAGCAGATCTAATCTAGGCAACGAGTGAGTGTGTGGGGTCCTTCTGATAGGCCACAGTTTAACAATCCTATCATGCTGCCTGCAACAGTTGCTCTACTTGGTTGGTTAAACCCAAAGGCCAACCTATTGTAGCCATCAATGATTGTCTACTAGAGCCATTATCTATTAATTAACTATTTTGATAATTTTCTTAAACCATCTTTTCAGAGGCTTCAATCATATTTTAAAGATTGATTTATTCAAGATATCAACATTAAAAAAGTTACCCAACGATGTTATTCTGGCCACCTTAGATGTGGAATGCCTCTACACAAATATCTTCCTTGTAAGAGGTGTTGAGACTCTTGAGTATTATTTAAGACTGCATCGAGGAAGCACACCCTGTACATTTATTTGTGAGCTGATTTGGTCCTTAAACTGAACTACTTCTCCTTCATTGGAGATTTCTTCCTACAATGTAAAGGAACATTAATGGGTTCTACTTTTGCACTGGAATATGCTAATTTATATGTTTTTACACAGTTATGTTTCTAACACTAACAGAAACCTCCTGACATTACGTTCTCAGTTGAATATGATCGTAAACGTAAAAATAAACAGATACGACTACAATCTGACTTGCCAGCAGTGCTCATCGAGCTCTGGAATACGGTTTACCCAAGAGTCATTTAGGCTCAGATGTCATTCTAATGAGGAACTAATTGATAAAGCTGCTGCAATGAAAAACAAAGCTTTCGGGACAGAGACTACTCTTTACAGGGTATTGATGAGGCTAACCACGGTTAATTTCAATTCTAGTTTGATCTTTTACAAAAAAGTGTCAAACAGGGTAAAAGTTACTTTGTCAGAACACTATTCTTAAACACTGGCCTAATTTGGCCTCTGAACCGGCACAAGCATACCCAGCATTTTAAGGATCCTCCCCTCTTTGTCTATAGAAGAGGTCCTAACTTAAGCAACAAGCTGGTGCAGGGCAACATTAAGGCAGGTTCTAAACAGAATATTTTAGCTCCTCTAAAAGATGGGAGTAATCCATCTGGCAATTGTGCCCAGTGCCAAACAACAAGCGAAAATCCTCAACGAGAATTTTGATATGTGTTGTGCTGTAATCCAAGATGTTTCTTTTCTTCATCTCTCATGTACAGTTTAGGGTCTATGGTTTGTGGTGCCCCCCACCTGATAACTCTCCATTAGCCCTTTGTTCTGAGATGCTTTTTTCTTATAGATCTGGGGACTTCTGATTTATGATGGATCAAGCCTGATCCCTCTCAAATCCCCATTTAATTTGTGATTAGATTGTATTGTACTATTATAAAGGGAAAGTAAGGCTTCTATTGGCATTGATCACAGTACACCATTCAGTACTCAAAACCTCAATTCCCAGGAAGTGGAGCCTCTGTCATCAGGGTTTGCACATAGACTTACAGTCTATTGGGGTGCACAGATGTGTTGGCACTGCCAGTGAATGGAATGTGATTGGTTATTTCTGCCTGCCTATCCAATGTTGAGTTATGTATGCTCTGATGAAGGTTTGTTAGACCGAAAGCTTAATAAACTAATACACTGCATAGATTTAAGTGTGCTGATATCTCTTTTATCAGTTTGGACTCATTGATGCTTCCAGCACCTTAGCAAAAATGAAGCCGGGTGGAGCAGTGGTTATCCTGCTTTATTTCTGTCTCTGAAAATAAAACAGAATTAATAAAAAAATAAAACAGAGTGAAAAGACATGGCTTGATTTATTAAAGTGCAATTTAAACTTTTATTTTGTATTTCTAGTTATCTATGACTAATATAGTGTATGGATTTGATGGCTGTTGTCAAGGCTTTCAGCTTTTCAGGATTTATTTTCACCATGCTTAATACACGGCATAGTTTCTGTCTTACGGGTTCTCACTAATATATAAGCTATAAAAAACATAAGACTTGATGCACCAGATTTTTCATTTCCCCAGTATCTCCAAAATGCCACATTAGCTCATTCATACTAAACAAAAGCTTGCAGCATAATCCTGCTTTCACATAGTGATTCGATTTTCCGGAAACAGCGGTGTGACAGAAAAAGACACAACAGACACAACACCAGCATGCCGGCTGTGGCTTTTCACATAGACATTGTTCCGTCTCTGTTACTACCCATGTTCCTGGCACAGAGGTGGATCAAATCAGAACCCCCTTTCACGCTCCGTACCTTTCATACAGTGAGACAATACTCTCAGAAAATATATTAAAGTGTGAAAGCACTATGGATAGCCAGACTCATGATTTAATTGCCAAAAAATTAGAAGTCTGCTGATATTTAACAAGAGCAATCAGACCATTTGCACAATATTGGGCACAATTAAAACTGTTGAACCACATTATATATATAATTTGTTATGTATAATAGGCTGTAACTGGCTAAACACTTCTCAGGTTTTAGGCTTTAATAAGGATTTTAAGGATGACCTTGGAGTTTGGCACAGTACTGTACATCTGCTGTCAGGAAAGTCAAATCAGTTACTATCTGACCTAATTACAAACTTTCATTCTAATCCTGACAGTCTTTGGAAGGCTGTACATTTCATCAAAAAGGGTAATATCACCTGTGTACATATGTCTGAGTGCTTAATGTCTAAAAAGAGGTCCGTTTAGGTTTTAACAATCCCCATAATTAGTCACAATGTGCCCTCTGTTGGTCAAAGCACTAAATTAAATTAAAATGCTGAAAAAGGTTCATGTTTTTTTCCAAAGACATATACAGTATTTATTAAAATGGTTTGTATCCTACACCAACGTTAAATGAGTACCACTGCTGTTAGTTTTCCCCCGCACAACTGTTAATGTTTTGTAAGTTATAAAACTAAAGTTGATGAATGGTGTAAAAAGCATGAATTCCCTCTGTTGTGTTTGTTTACCAAAATAGGCAGTAAAGGAGCAAAATGAGGCAATTAATCTTGATGAAAATAATAATAATAATGTATTTTAAGTCTGAAACTGCAATCCAAATATAAGATTGTTATAGGCTGAAATGATGTCAAATCATTTCAATTAAAATGATTAAGTAGGTAAAACATATACTGTACACAATTCTTAGGCTAAAAAGTCTAATATCGTATTATAAAGCCTTTGTTTGTTATTAATTTGTGTTATTATAAAGTTTACCCATTTTACTAGGAGGGTCATTCCTACAATTCGCTGACATTTTGGCTTTAAAACTCAAAATATTAATTTGCAAGTATCCTTATGTTTCATCATTAACCCTTTCATATGTATCATTACATATTTGTGATGGTTAAAGCTGAATGTATCCCTGGGAAACAATTTAAAGATGTTTACTTTTGTTAGAGGTGCAGTCTGTAAGATTCAGAAACATCTCGGTTACGTATGTAACCTCCGTTCCCTGATGGAGGGAACGAGACGTCGTGTCGAAGAAGCGACACTAGGGGTCTCTCTTGAGCGCCGAAAGATACCTCTGATCTATGAAAAAAGGCCAATGAGAGTTGGCGAACAGTATTTGCATACTCCGCCTCCGGATACGGATATAAAGGCGAGAGAAATACGCTCGTTCATTCGGGATTTTTCTGAGGAGCCGGGAGTGTACCGGGCACCTCAGCGGCTCGGCTCAGCGACATGGCCGGGAAGACACGACGTCTCGTTCCCTCCATCAGGGAACGGAGGTTACATACGTAACCTAGACGTTCCCCGTCTGTCGCTCACTTCGACGTCGTGTCGAATAAGCGACACTAGGGGTCCACTTCAAAACTCGCCATGCGCTGAGCCGTGTACGTGTACTGCTTACACAGAAGCGGACAGGTATTTCTACGTGCACAGCGACCAACTGTGTTCAGACTGCACGTACTCTTCCCCAATGCCCCGAAAGAGTCGTCAGAATCCTTTTGGTCACCCTAGGGGGGAACAAGGTGACGCTCCCAACTAGGGAACGGGCCAAGCCTGGCTGGGCCTCTTTTCTCTCTATGTTTTCTCGGCATAGAGGAAGAGCAGCCGGGGCCCTTACCGCATCGAGGGAAGGGGGTCTTACCCGAATTCCTATTCTTTCAGGGGGAAAAGACCCTGCGGAGGCCACACCCGCCCAGCAGGGGAGGTAAAGGTGGCAAAATACATTACATGGCCACTTTGGGCATGTGGGAAGAAATGGCGCGGTGGTAGATCCAACCTCGAGGAGGGGGGAGTTGCCACAACACGGCGACCGGAGGGCAGCGAAGGACTGCCTAAGGGAGACGCGGGTCAGCTCGCAAGGTGACCGTACCGCGGAAATACACACAGGAGGAGTCCCGTAGGAGGCCTGATCTGTGGAGCACCTATTCCAGTAGGGGTAGCCGGAGGTACCCGTAGTGGACTGGGCCGGCAAGTTCCTCCGCTGAACTGTTGCAGGCCCGAGAGGGCTAGGGAGGAATCAACCAGGGACCTAAGCCCTCTGGGAAAGGAGCGCACTGTTCTGCCTCGGAGAGGGAAATGGTGCTGGAAACAAGCGATTCACCCGGTTAGATCTTCGGCGTGTACCGAGTTCTACGGGCTCGGACCTGAGAGAACACGGGATGAGACTGACTCAACCCTGAGATTGTAAAACCTCGTAAAGGTGTTAGGTGTTGCCCAGCCCGCAGCTCTACAGATGTCTGCTAGCGAGGTGCCTCTAGCCAGTGCCCATGAGGATGCCACACTCCTGGTAGAGTGGGCTCAAACCCGCAAAGGGGGTGGCACGGCCTGGGTGTGATAGGCCAACTGAATGGCCTCCACCACCCAGTGAGACAGCCTCTGTTTGGAGACAGCGTTCCCTTTCTGCTGTCCTCCAAAGCAGACAAAGAGCTGCTCAGAGCGCCTAAAGCTCTGGGTGCGTTCCAGGTAGGCACGCAAGGCACGTACCGGACACAGCAGTGAGAGGGCTGGGTCTGCCTCCTCCCGGGGCAGCACTTGTAGGTTCACTACCTGATCTCTGAAGGGCGTGGTAGGAACCTTGGGCACATAGCCCGGTCGAGGTCTTAGGATCACATGAGTGTCTGCCGGACCGAACTCCAGGCAAGTGTCGTTGGTAGAGAACGCTTGCAGGTCCCCGACCCTCTTGATGGAGGCGAGCACGATCAGCAGGGCCGTCTTTAAAGAGAGAGCCCTGAGTCCAGCTGATCCTAGCGGCTCGAAAGGGGATCTCTGAAGACCGGCGAGGACCACCGAGAGATCCCAGGAGGGGAACAGTTTTGGCCGGGAGGGATTTAACCTCCGGGCACCTCTTAGGAACCTGACGATTAAGTCGTGCTTACCCAGGGACTTTCCGTCTACTGGGTCGTGGTGAGCTGCGATAGCTGCAACATACACCTTCAAGGTGGATGGGGACAGCCTCCCCTCCAACCTCTCCTGTAGGAACAGGAACACAGACCTAACTGCGCACCTCTGTGGGTCTTCTGCCCGGGAAGAACACCAATTCACGAACAGACGCCATTTCAGAGCGTAGAGTTGCCTGGTAGAAGGGGCTCTGGCTTGGTTGATCGTGGCTACGACCGTGGGTGGTAGCCCAGCTAGATCTTCCGCGTCCCGTCCAGAGGCCAGATGTAGAGGTTCCAGAGGTCTGGGTGCGGATGCCAGAGCGTGCCCCGTCCCTGAGAAAGAAGGTCCTTCCTCAGGGGAATTTGCCAGGGAGGGGCTGTCGCGAGGAGTATGAGGTCCGAGAACCAGGCCCGGGTGGGCCAGTAAGGAGCCACGAGTGACTTGCTCCTCGTCCTCCCTGACCTTGCACAGCACCTGTGCAAGAAGGCTCACTGGGGGGAATGCATACTTGCGCAGCCCCACCGGCCAGCTGTGTGCCAGTGCATCTGCCCCTAGGGGAGCCTCTGAGTGGGCGTACCAGAGCGGGCAGTGGGAGGTCTCTCGGGAGGCAAAGGGGTCTACCTGGGCCTTGCCGAACCATTCCCAAGTCAGCTGAACCGAGTGGGGGTGAAGCCTCCACTCTCCGCCAGACAAGCGTTATCGTGACAGCGCGTCCGTTGTCACATTGAGGCTGCCGGGGATGTGAGTGGGACGCAGCGACCTGAGTCGGTGCTGGCTCCAAAGGAGGAGACGATGGGCGAGTTGCAACATGTGGCGGGAGCATACGCCGCCTTGGCGATTTATGTACGCGACCGCAGTGGTGCTGTCCGACCTGACCAGGACATGTTCGTCCCGAATTAATGGGAGAAACTGCCGCAGGGCTAGAAGGATGGTCAACAACTCGAGGTAGTTGATGTACCAACGCAGCTGGGCCCTTTTCCAACGGCCTGAGGCTGCGTGCCCTTTGCAAATGGCGCCCCAACCCGATCTGGAGGCGTCGGTCGTGACCAGGACGCGTCTGGACACCTGCTGTAGGGGTACACCAGCCCGTAAGAAACAGAGGTCTGTCCAGGGGTTGAATGCTTTGCGGCAGGCAGGGGTGATCGTTACCCGGTGCGTGCCGTGGCGCCATGCTCGTCTCTGGACTCGGGTCTGAAGCCAGTGTTGGAGCGGTCTCATATGCATCAACCCCAGCGGCGCGACCGCCGCGGAGGATGACATATGCCCCAGGAGCCTCTGGAAAAGTTTTAAAGGGACCGCTGTGCCCGGCCTGAAGGCGGCGAGGCAGTTCAACACTGACTGGGCACGCTCGTTGTTGAGACGTGCCGTCATTGAGACCGAGTCTAACTCCATCCCGAGAAAAGAGATGCTCTGAAGTGGAGTGAGCTTGCTCTTTTCCCAGTTGACCTGAAGCCCCAAGCGGCTGAGGTGCCTGAGCACCTGGTCTCTGTGAGCGCATAGTGATTCTCGCGAGTGGGCCAGAATGAGCCAGTCGTCGAGGTAGTTGAGTATGCGGATGCCGGCTACTCGGAGCGGGGCAAGAGCTGCCTCTGCGACTTTCGTGAAGACGCGAGGGGACAGAGACAGGCCGAAGGGGAGGACTTTGTACTGATACGCCTGACCATCGAATGCAAACCGCAGGAAGGGGCGGTGTCGAGGCAGGATGGAGACGTGAAAGTACGCATCCTTCAGGTCTACCGCTGCGAACCAATCTAGATGCCGGACACAGGTTAGAATGTACTTCTGCGTGAGCATTTTGAACGTTTGTGCAACGCTTGGTTGAGAACTCGCAGATCCAAGATTGGTCGTAAGCCGCCGCCTTTCTTGGGCACTATGAAGTACGGGCTGTAGAAACCCTCCTTCATCTCGGTTGGAGGGACAGGCTCTATCGCGTCTTTGGCCAGAAAAGTCGCGATTTCCGCGCGCAGGGACTGGGCGTGTTCGCCGTGTACTGCGGAGAAGCGGACGCCCATGAAGGGGGGTAGGGGCCTGGCAAACTGAATTGCGTAACCGAGTCGGATGGTCCGGGCCAGTCAGCGAGAAGGGTTGGGAAGTGAAAGCCACGCATCCAACCTCTGCGCTAGGGGCACCAAGGGGACGATTAATTTTGACGTGCCCGGCGGGGCTTTGCAGCGGGGCAGAGCAGGTAGGGCAGCGTTGGGCGGCGACGGGGCGACCCACGGCTGAGGTGCTGAGAAAAGACTCAAAGCACTTACCTTGCTCCGCACGCCTGGCAGGGGGCGGGTTAGCGACTGAGGAGGAGGTCCTGGGTAGGCGTCCTCTGGACTCGTCAGAACCGGCCGGCCGGGGAACAGTCGTGGGGCTGAAGATGGGTGGTCCATGTCCAGGGGGCCAGGACTGTTGAGATCTGTGGGTAGAGCGTCGTGAGAACGGCGTTTGCGGGCCAGGTGACCCAGAGACACAGGAAATAGCTCTGTTATTGTGGGTATGTGGGTACCGCAACCCCATCTAAGGGGGGGCGGCAAATAAAATTGTTTAACAACAAAAGATTCTCCTCCCGGCCCTCCACCGGGGGACGGAGCGGTCTTACCTCCTCCGGAGCTAACGTCTGTGTCGCTGGGTCGTCCGTCTCAGGACCGCCTGGGAGCCTTCCGGGTCCTCGAGGGAGTCCGAGAGACGGGGGGCGTCGGCTTCCTGCAGTGTGCTCGACGCAGGGGCTGAGAGCTGGGCCCGGGTTGAGGCAGAGCAGGTTTCTTAGCCGCAGGGGGACGCCCTCGGCGAGCAGACGGGGCAGTGGCCTTGGCGGCAGGTTTGCGGCGAGGCAGGATGTGTGATATGGCCTCCGTCTGCTTCCTCACCGTGGAGAACTGCTGGGCGAAGTCCTTGACGGTGTCGCCGAAGAGGCCAAGCTGGGAGACAGGGGCGTCAAGGAAGCGAACTTTGTCGGCCTCGCGCATCTTGACCAGGTTGAGCCAAAGGTGACGTTCCTGGACCACTAGGGTGGCCATCGCCTGCCCGAGTGCCTGCGCGGTGACCTTCGTGGCTCTGAGGGTGAGGCCGGTCGCTGAGCGCAGTTTCTGCAGCACATCGGGGTCAGGGCTACCCTCGTGCAGATCTCTGAGCGCCTTGGCCTGGTGGACTTGCAGGAGGGCCATGGCGTGCAAGGCGGAGGCGGCCTGTCCCGCGGCGCTGTAGGCTTTGTGGTTGAATGAGGACGCAGTCCTACTGGCCTTGGAAGGGGGTACAGGGCGCCCGCGCCAGGTGGTAGGGTCACCGGGATAGAGATGGATCACAACCGCCCTATCCACCTGGGGAATCGCCGTGTACCCGTGGGCCTCTCCGCCGTCGAGGTTAGCGAGAGCGGACGAGCAGGGCTTTTGACGGACGGAGAGCGGGGCTCTCCATGACGACGTCAGCTCATCATGCACCTCCGGGAAAAACTGGACCGGGGGGGGCGTGGCTGTGAGCGGTGCCCAGAGCCCAGGAACCAGTCGTCCAACCGTGATGGGTGTGGGGAGGGTGGAGGTTTCCAGTCAAACCCCACCCAGACGGCGGCCCGGGCAAGCATGTCGGACATCTGCGCATCCGCCTCAACTTGGGCGTGCTGGCCCGAAGGCGGCAGCCCAGGGGAGGAGTCAGCATCAGACATCGCGCTCTCCGATGGGGCGGCGAGCTCATCCGCTTCGAGCTCTAGAGGATAGGCAAACCGGCCCGGAGGCGAGTCGCCGTTACCTCGAGACTGAACGTAGGTCAGCGAGCGTGTCGGGGGGCGGGTGGTCTGAGGGGGCGTACCCGGCGGAGCTGCACCCGCTGCCCTCCCCAAATCGCCTCCAGCGCCAACCGCATCGTCCTCAATCCCGTGGGAAGAAGGAGCGATACGGAGGCGGCAGGAGTGGCGTGCTTTCTGTTGAAAGCGAGCCACGACCGCAACGCTGCCACGGTCATATTCTCGCAATGAGAACATGAACCGTCCACAAACGCTGCCTCGGTGTGATCGGCGCCCAGACACATGAGACAGCGCCTGTGGCCGTCAGAAGCGGAGAGCACTCTACCGCATCCAGGAACTACACAGGGTTTGAATGGCATCTTTATAAAGACGCACCCTGAAAAGGGCGTTCAACACCACTGTGTATTGCTCTTTTAGAGAAATAAACTCTTTACGAGAAAATTGCTCTTTATAAACTCTTTTAGACACTGCGCTGTCAAAGCGCTCAGGGGCAAACTGCACGCCGGCAGAGAAGAGAAAACCCGCTGAAGGTGCGCCGTAAATCCAACAGCAGCAGCGCGTCAGAGGATCAGAAGCAGGGTAAGTTGTGTGTAGCACAGCAGACAGCATTCACACGACCATCGGCTCCGAAGAAAATTACTGAATGAACGAGCGTATTTCTCTCGCCTTTATATCCGTATCCGGAGGCGGAGTATGAAAATACTGTTCGCCAACTCTCATTGGCCTTTTTTCATAGATCAGAGGTATCTTTCGGCGCTCAAGAGAGACCCCTAGTGTCGCTTCTTCGACACGACGTCGAAGTGAGCGACAGACGGGGAACTGTGTTTTCCTTTCCACAATAAAGTTCTGTTGCTCAAACACATCATGAAACTCACACAGATAATAGCATTTTTCCTCACAGTTGTTTAACTTATCGTTCACATTCAACATTATTTGTCCACTGCAATGTTAGACTCTAAACTAGCTCAGATTACAGTAATATACAGTACAGTGGCCACTCCAAAGCCCTAAACTGTCCTCTAGAGGTCATTAACGGTAATGACACATAATGGTAAGGGGGTAGGGGTCAAAGAATTTAAAGGAATAGTAAAACCCAAAATGCATTCAATTGAAAATTGTCATTATTTACTCTCCCCCATTACAACCAGCAGTGCTGAGTAGTAACCGATTACATGCAATCTGGATTGTGTAATCAGATTACATAAATCAAGTACTTGTAATTGGATTAAATAACATTTTAAAATACTCATAATCAGACTACAGCTACTTTTAAAATGAACTTGACATCTCAGTGTTTTGAATGATAAACTTTGGCCATGGACTGTCATTGCTATTAGATTGAATGTTTATTTAATTGAAAAATGTCATAAGGAGCTCTTTTTGTGAGGCTTTTTTGTTAGTAAGAAAGAATATAATGCATTTTCTTCTTCTTTGTACTTTTATGTTAAAATTACTATCCTACTCAAATGCATGTGATATAACATATCATAGAATTAGGTTGAAAGTAATCCAAAAGTAATTGGATTAGATTACTCCTAATATTTAATCTATGAGATTGTTACTGATTGCATTTGTTTGTCATGTAATTTGTAATCGGTACCTGATTATATTTCACAAGTAATCCTCCCAGCACTGACAACCTGTAAGCAATTGTTTTTTTATGGAATGGTATACAGAACATTTTCATACTCCCTGAAAGATAGCATCACTGAAATAATCTCACAGGTCTCTGTTACAGCTCTAGACTCTGTAAACGGCAAACAAAATGTGTCCACAGACTGTCAATCATTTTGTGCATTCTTATAGAAATGTAATTGAAGCAGATCGTTGGGGCTTAATGGGAAAATCACAATTCATAATTTACCATCTCTGATGTGTATGAATTTCTTCTGCTCAACACAAAAAACAATTTTTAGAAGAATATCTTGGATCTGTAGGTCCATACAATGCAAGTGAATGGTGACCAGAACTCCAAAAGCTACAAAAAGGAGATAAAGTCAGCATAAACATAATCCATGACTCCAGTGGTTTAATTAATGTCTTCTGGGCGATCCAGTTGGTTTCGGGTGAGAACACACCAAAATGTAACTCATTTTTCTCTCTAGGCAGGATCATGATTTCAAGCTTGATTACACTTTCTATAACCAAGGAGAATGCTCTCAAGATGTACAATGAGAGAAGTTTCATTTTTGGGTGAACTAACCTTTAATATCATATTCAGATAGTTGTCAGTTGAGGTTGTCATTTCACTACTGATGTGTTTGACAACCGTGAGAAAATGCTTTGTGTTGGTCTCAATGGTTTCGGTGTGGTTAAAAGTCACATAAGTTAAAATCACATACTGCAATTTTCTTTTTCTTTTTCTATGGAGCACATAAAGAGAATTTCTGAAGAATATTGATGCAGCTCTCATAAAGTGACATATTTACATGTTTTTCAAGCTCCAAATAAGGACAAAAACAACATATTCGAAATTTGTGTAGTGTGTAGGGGGCATTAGAGTCCAAAATGCTCCAAATGTGCAAGCAAAAGTTCCCTGCATTTGCAAGGTGGTTCTTCTGACTGTGCTAAAAACAACCAGCCATCGATGTAATTTAGAACATTAATAGCGCTTAGTCTCAGTGGAGTGAGCGCCACAGTGACACATTTTGTGAATGTGTGAGGAGCTAGAGACAAGCCAAAGGGCAAAACTTTGAACTTGTAAGCCTTCCCCTCAAAGGCAAATCTCAATAATGTGAGGGTCTTCCACCTTCCAGGTCGATTGCAAAAACCAGTCCATAGGGTGTACGTTGGGCAAAATCTGCTTCTGAGTAACCATCTTGAAGGAAAGCTTTGCAAGTGTCTGGTTCAAATGTCTCAAATCCAAAATGGGACGTAATCCTTTTTGGCGACTAGGAAATAGCGGCTGTAAAAACCTTTGTGAGAATTGTTCATGGATATCGTCTCTATTGCATCCTTTGAGGAGACAATGGGCCCTATTTTTAAATTGCGAGTCATAAGAACAGCGTGGTGCCATAAGTTATAAGTGCTCAGCGGGCATGACCATGAAGTTTTTGTATTTTCGTGCAAGCATGTGCTAAGTCTAGTCGCAAGTAGGTTTGGCGAAATTGCGTGTGCAAGGTGCTAATTGGGTCAAGGGAGTTTCTTCTCCGGCACCATCTCCGTCCTATTATACAGTCCATTCCCTGTCAAGCACCAGAGATATAAACAAAGACAGCACATTCATAAGAAGATGGTAGTGTAAATTGACTATGCAATGAATTAGAAGAATAGAAATATGGATTTACATTATTTTGTGGGGGTAAAAAAATATGCTAAGATAAGACCTGCTTATGAAACGTCTTAGTGCAAATACCTATTTATCAAGAAAATAGCTAATTGTGCTTTGCGGCACTTCATTTACACACAATACACCCACAATAGTGCAAAAAATTCCACCCACGGCCACTTGCACTTTGTGTTGGCACGAAAACTTAACTTATAATTAGTGCTCTCATGAAAACTGGATAAGACTACTAATTTTTTACTGTTAAGGGAATGAGAGATACGCTCTCTTTCCTTTAGTCCAAAAGTCCTGATCGTGTGATGCTGGGATTCGGCTTATATGCCCATGATGATGTTATCTTAAGACAGGGCACCAAGTGTAACCAGCCAGTCAAATTGGTATGACTGTAAAGGGTTTCATAGTCAACAATCATTGAGAGGTTCAGGGCGCTCCCAGGGTGTCAGATTCTTGACACATCATCCTTTCAGGAAAACAGCATTGTGCTTTCTTTAAAATAAATGCCACTTGCTTTAATATTGTCATATAATACAAAGGCATATATTTGGCTTAAGTATCAAAGACATTTGAAGGCCAAACACACACAGAACATCTTTCTCTTAATGCACAAAATAATTTTACAACACCTACAAATTCACTTATGAAATTCAGAAAAGTATGATGCACAAAGTCGCCTAACGTCAAAAACAAAAACTCCTGAAGAAGGTGAGACTTTGTGGTTAATTACTTGTATAGTGCAAAACCAGTGGAACATTATACTCAGCTTGTCTGAACAGTTTATAGAGGTGTTAGCCACAGGTAAGAACAGTTGTGCAGATGTATCTTAACTAGACACCAAATTGTAAATCAGACTGTTGTTGTTATGTGATTTTTCTGTCTTCCATGTAACATAAAAAGGAGATGTCCGATCTACTCTTTTCAATACAACAAATGTGGATGCTGATTTATACAACTGTCAAGCTTCAAAAAGTACAAAAAGCACCATTAGAATACCATATACAGTAAGTAGTTCAAATGACTTCTGCGCTTCAAGTCCGAAGTCATATGAAAACTTGTGTGAGGAACAGACCGAAATTCAATTTGTTATTCGCTATAAATTTTCCCCTCTTATGGAGCTCTCAAATCTCACGTGCTTGTAACATGTAAAAAAAGGGAAATTTACCAGCAAATAATGACTTATATTTCAAACTGTTATTCACAAATAGATTGTATGGCTTCAGAAGGAACACAAGGACTTCCATTGTTACAATATACCCTAATGTCATTTTTAACACTAGTTGTTGTCATTAGTAAAAATATTGAAAGAAAACACTAAGAACATAATTCAGTTTTTATAGTAACAGCTTTATTGAAAATACTGAATAAAAACGGCTAGTAAAAAATTATATTAATAATTTGTAAATAGCATAGATAGTCCTGCCTAACTTATACCTATATCAAACACTTAACCTTACATTGAGTCCATAGCACAGGACAGCTATCACATGGTAAATCGACATGATGCTTCTGAAAGTTCATGTACCCTGAACTTAGATGAATTACTGACAAGCACAAGCATTTCCCATTAAACATTTTTTCAATTCAAATGTGCATACCTTTCCTTGTGGTGCAAATCATAGCATGCTGAACTGCAATCTCTGTGACTTGGAATCTGGTCCCATGAAAACCAGGAAGTAATCACATTCGTATAAACAATGGTGAGCATGGTTTGGAAGTTGCATTTTTGCTGTAAAATAAAATTTTTACTCAATGATTTTTTCAATGTTAGGTTTAGGGTTGGTTTTGTGATGCATGTTCTGCACAGAATTTTTCAACTGAAACTCGCTTTTGGCACCACCCTGTGGACAATATTACCTCAACAAAACTTCCAGCTACGACCATTGGGGCAGTGGTTCAAATTTCAGTAAGTACTGATTTCAGCAGCAAAACTTTCTACCTCCTATAGCCAAATTTGCAATTGTGTTAAATGAACAGAGTTTTGACACAAACAATTCTATTCGTTTAAAAATAACTACAAACTAATGACATTATTGCAATGAATAACTCAATTTTTGGTGAACTATCCCTTTTGTTAAAACTGTGATATTAACAACAGTTCCATACAATTTATCTGTGCTTCGGTTAAATCTCGAGGTTGTTCAAGATCCATATTTTGAGGCATTTTTAGATGAGAATCTTGAAATTGTTTTGAGCTTTCTCCGGATCTCTTTCTTTCATGAACCAACAACATCATTAGTCCTTGGAATGAGAATTCAGATTTAACATTATGACCATAATGCTTCTATTTGAACAGAGCTAAAGAAAAATAACTCGCCTATGATCGAAATGATCAGAACAACATTTAGTATCCAGATATGAGGATAATAGTTTCCATTGTGTCTGATTCTGCTCAATATTCTTCACCTGTGTGATTCTGGCTCTCTGGAGTTGGTTCTATAGTAAAATATAATACATTTACCACTGTGCAACCACTGAAGAAGTTTTATTAATGTTTTTCGAACGTGTCTAAAAAGGAAGTATCAAAGTATTCTATCAGTAATCATCAATATGACGATCTCTAATTGGCCACTTACCAATTATGTGTAGTCTGGTGCCATTACTCAATTCTCCACCTGTCGTATGAATTTTCATACAGTAATAAACTCCTATCTCATTAAGAGTGAAAATTTTAATATGCAGATTATGTTTGGATTGCACTGAATATTTGTGTCTGAATGTTTTGTTTTTTAAGTAAAAAGAGTTTGAAGATAAAGTGTGTGATAAAATAACTGGCTCTGGAAATTTCAGTAAAAAGCAAATAATCTCTGCATTCTGTTCCATTTGATGTGCTGAAGAGCTCAGAGTCCCCAGTGGTCGGCCCTGGTGCTCAACTTCTTTTGACTGTCTCAGAAGCAATAAGACTTTTGAACACATGATCTCTCACGATCAACAATCAGCACTGCACTTTATTAATCCTCATTCTGTCAATATATTCTCGCTCCCAATTCAGTCAGTGTATATATATATATATTTATACCCTTCTCTAGTGTGTGTATTCTACATTGTGTGTATTGTGTACATTTGTTATGTAAATTGTTGTGTAGGTATGTGTACATTTGTTATGTAAATTGTTTTGTGTAATATGTTGTTTATTGTAAAGTGGTTTATGTCTCATCACTGTCATTACTGCTATGTTGCTCGGAACTGCACACAAGAATTTCACCTGCTGTTGCACTCGTGTACACAGTAGTGTGACAATAAAGTGATTTGATTTGATTTGATTTTAATTTGAAGGCCCTTGGCAGTCCGTAACCCGGGGAACTGGCTAGGTAATGTAATATTTTATATATTGTAATCTTAATTATGACAGCTCTAATTTATAGTCTTGTTTGTCACTCGACATGGACAAAAGTTCAACTTCACACATCATCGATTGATGAAGGTGTAAAGCACCTGCCTACATACATGCATGAACGTGTTGTTTATCAAGTGACCAAAGCAATGGAGCACTTCATTTTGCACAAAACCACACTTCATATGCGTTACCCGCAATGAAGTAGAGTAGTGCAGAAACAGTTTGCTATATGTAAAGACAAAAATAAAAGCTATACATAAATTATATAAATAAATATATAAATAAAGCCCAACATAAAATCATTATCTCTGTAACACGTTTATTGGGATTTTTTTAATGTGAATTCCACTTCAGCTGTATTTGAAGGCAAGACAAACAGAAACATAAAGTAGCAAATAACTTGGAAAAAATAACTCTTCACATAAATGACACAATCTTGGGCAGTCATTTTGGTTTTTAGTCATTGGCTATATTTATCATCAGGACATCAGCGGATGTGTTCAATGTTAAAAATGATTTGTTGCATGAAGTTTCATGAAACTTGTTTCTTGGGTTGGAAGCTTCTTCAACCCTCAGAAACCTCATTGCTCTATGGTTTACATGAACTCTGACTGAAACGCTTATAGGTAATAGGTGGAAAGGATTATTAATATTAAAAACAAAGTTATATATAAGCAAGATCTCCAATCTGAAAATTATTTCTTTCTATATACCAGTATAATAGTAAATGGTGTGTGAACCCATTTAAGCACAATTCAACAGACAAAACCATTTCTACAGTACAAAATATTTCTCAGGGAAAGTTAATTTTTTAAATTGTCTATACCTCATAGTTATTGAGATATAGGGCCCTTTGTGATCACTTATCCATGTGACAACTATTCCTCTCTCCCTTATATGCATTTAGCATTTTATTATATTATTTATTTAAATTTGTATGTAATGTGTGACAAACAATCTCAGAACTGAGCATTACTATGAACTGATTACCCTGTGTGTTCATCCAGTACATTTTTTTTACAACATTTGTTTGTGTAAAAAAGAAAAAAGTGTAATAAACTTTAGGATTTAATTCATTATTAAATTCATCAAAACTATGACATGATCAAGAGAAACTTAAATTCAGTGTGTCCAAACTTTAGACTGGTATACTGTATATCCCCAAATTATGAAAATAATAAACACAAATAATTCAAATCCATTGAAGAAACATCTTGTAACATTGTTAAACTATTAAAATACAAATATTGTATTTGACTATGACGCAACCTACTTTTCTTCCTTTTCTTCATACAACTTCCATTGGCCGTAGAAGAGAATAGATGCTCTGGTCCTGACAAGGCCTGGTTCCACTGGGTTGCATTGACAAATCAATTTCAGCATACTGAAAGAGTAAGATATTTTCCATTAATGCAATATCTGACAACATACTGTGTGCTAATGTATTGCTTTTTATTAAAAAAAATTCAGATAAATTAAACAGTGGATTTTTTGTATGTTATTTAATATACATGTATGTATGTATGTATATAAATATATATATATATATATACACACACACACACACACACACACACACACACACACACACACGGTCCTCAAATCTGATTGGGCGAGAGACGTTCCATGAGCACTTATGGTCTGACACCATCAGCACTCGGATGCTTCAATGTGTGTGTATCACTCCGCTTGTGTTCGTGGCATTCTAAACTAAAGTGTAAGAGCAGTGCAAATGTGTTAAGAGTTACTGTTTGCCTTTTTTTGACATTACAAATATTATCCAGCAAGTAGTGGCAAAAGATAATTTTTTGATCAAAAAGATCAGGATTACGGCTCTTTATAGCTGAGAGACACAACAGACTGATTTACTACACAATGGTTGCAGTTTAAAATGGCAGAGGACATTGAGGTTTCTATAGTGATCGACACTTGCACACCGAAAACCAAGAAATAGGTAGAAATACCCCCGCTTGGATGCTATGTTTTCCACTGAGAAAGCTGATCTTCAGAAAGCTGACAGCATCTCTGCTTGGGTGTGGCAACAGGAGATCGCACACACTCCGTCTCTCTCTCTCTCTCACACACACACACACATCATTGTTTATCCAATAACTTTGTAGAAACAGCATAAGCTGTGATACTATTTCTGAAGTGACATTTTTGAATTACTGGAGGCTTGTACGCATCATTTGGTTTGAACCAGCAAAGATTGCTCATGTGATATTGCATAAATATATATATATATATATATATATATATATATATATATATAAATATTATGTGTATGATGGTAAGGAATTAAGCTAACATTTATGAAAAGACTATTCCTACCTGTGGATCATTTGAGTTTTGAGCTGCTGTAGTACTCTGAGGTTTATTTGAAGCATTTTTAACTCTTCCCTTTGCATCAAGGCAGATCTTCACCAGTCCTGAAACAGTAGAGTGACTTAAACATCACTGAATTCATGACACTTTGCAACAGTTTAAACAAACAAAGAACACATGGAATATTATTACATTAGTGTACATTTAAAACTTTTCTCCTTGAAGTCAGTATGACGAGATAAACTTTATCTGGATTTAGTCAAAAGTACACACCAATTACTGCAACGATCAAAAAAGCATTCAGCAAGACAGATGTGATGGTAAGACTGTTCCATTGTGTCTGATGTTGTAGACAATCATATGAATCTGTCTGATTCGTGTAGACAAAATCTGTAAAATGCAAAGTTTTTTTTTTATTCTATCAATTTTAACTCATTGATTATTCAATTACCATATTATATATCCTTTCATAGAATTATTCACAGTATATTCAATATTGACAAATTGATCATATGGAAAAAAATACATATGAAAATTGAAAATTCATACAAAATAATAAAATAACTTACCAGTGATGTAGATTTTGGTGCCACTGCTGAAATTAAGTGGTGTATCAGTTTTCACACAATAATAAACTCCTAATTCTTCAATGGTGACATTTTTGATAAACAAACTGCTGTTTGTTTTCAGTGAATATTTGTGTTTGAATCTGCTGTTTTCATAAACAGCTCCTTCAAATGTACTACTGAAAGAGCGTAATAGCAACACTGGAGGATCCGGAAAGTTCTGTTTGTACCAGTAAATCTCCTCTATATCAAGATTACAGACTAAAGTCACATTATCTCCTGAAGATGCTTGTATTTTTGTCAGAGCCTCTGTGACTTCATTCCACATGAATAGATCTATGAAAAACACATGCACACACACACATGTTGGTGCGGCTATTCTTATGAGGACTCGCCATAGACATAATTATTTCTATACTGTACAAACTATAGATTCTACACCCTAATCCGAACCCTAACCCTCACAAAAAATCTTTCTGCATTTTTACATTAAAAAAAAAAAAAAAAAAAAAAACATTGTTTAGTTTTTTTTTTTTTAAGCGATTTGAATTATGGGGACACTAGAAATGTCCTCATTAACCACATTTATAGCATAATACACTTGTTATTACCAGCATGCACACTCTTATTAAAATCTAAATAATTCACTGAATAATCCTAGACACTTTTTTATATCTTATTTAAATGCATTCAAAAACTCACAGATTTGAAGCTGTAAGATCTTCATTTTGTAACCAAGATTTCAGCACAACTTCAATGTTCTACCACAGCAAACATCTTTCTTTGAGCGGAAACACCACAAATATAAATGAAAACCTCACACAGAGAAGAGGGGGAGGTGCTCACCTATTTCTCCACTCTTTATTTTTTGTGTTAAATCAATATCATTGGTTGATATAAATACACTACAAGATCAGTTTGTCAAATATGCTTTAAAAGCCATTTTTAACTAATCACGGTGTGATATTACATTCAAAACACCATGGGTGATCACTTTGAACCATACACAAACTTTTACACACACTGGTAACTTTATTCGGAACACTATGGCCTAAATAAAGGAGTCATTAAGCAAAGCAACCAGCTCAGAGGGGAATCACATTACAATCTTTATTTTAAGGCAAAATAAGACAAAGTACTTCTATGTACTTCTATTGTTCTGTTTGCATTAATTCTGTGTACATAATGTTTATTATAATATGTTTACTTGCACACATGCATTGATATACAACTATAAACAAACAAGAGTGATAATATATATACTCTTAGAGCTGTAATGAACCAATGACATCAATACAAATGCAAAAATCTGGTTAGCATTTTGTTAACCCCCTTTTATTTGCTTAAACTGTCCTGCAAGCACTCACACAAGCACTCTTATGGGGCTTTTCCACTGCATGGTACCACTCGACTCTGCTCGCTTTTTGGGGGTTTTCCACTGTGGATAGTACCTGGTACCTGATACTTTTTTAGTACCACCTCGGTCGAGGTTCCACGCGAGTCGAGCCAATACTAAATGTGATGTGCCCAGCTGGAGTCCACGATGGAGGATGGTATGTTTTGTTATGTTAACTCTATACTCTGCTTGAAAGCTTCACTTTATTTAGTTGACCAGCTACTGAAAGCTTGATTCTAAAACAACCAAGCCAATTTAACTGTTACACTTGTGTAAATCACCATGCAACAACGGCTTTATGCAGCACAATGAGCTAGTAGCTAACAGCAAGCAGTCATGTTATTGTTTTGGTCAGTTTGTGCCGTGTTTAAGATGATGTCACAGCAGTAGAGGCAGCGCAACTATGACGATCAGCCTATAATCCCACCCACGTTGAGATGGCACTAAACTACAGTGGAAATGCAAGATCGAGAACTTAAAGCGAGTAGAATTGAGGCAAGTCGAACTGTAACGTGCAGTGGAAAAGTCCCATTACACTCATTCTCAAGTCATACATGACCTGTTTAAGGCTACTCATAAAGGGTAAAAATATGGTTCAGATTAAAAATAAAAAACATAAAATCTAATCTTTTTGTTAAATTTAGCTGAATTGGCCAACTGTGTTTTACAGTAGTCAGAATAAAATACATTTGGGCTTCAGGTTCAGCCAATTGTGATAATAGAAAGGCACAACAGGGGATAACACAAAAACAGTACAGATGTCCAGCAAAGCTCATATATAGTGCAAAATTATTCCTAAAACAGCAATCAGGACAGTTACAATCCTCTCTGGATGTGGGTTCATGGAAGAGTTTCCTGTTTTGTCCATTGGTTGAAATGTTGGTTCTGGAGTAGGCTTTGCTGTAAAACCAAAAAACAAAACATTAAGGAACAAGTTAATATTTCACTGTTAATTATATAAACACAACTAATAATATAATAAATGTAGGCTGTAGGCTTGCCGGATATAAATATAAACACACAATAACTTCACTACCATAGAAGTGTTAAAGCTTAAAATATATTTGAACAGAAATTGCACATTGCATCCATTTAACAAATGACCCAAACTGTACATCAGTAATGACAGTTTCCACGTTCCACACACCTCTTACTTGCAGTGTTAAAGAGGCTTCGTTCACATTTACAATAAAGCAGGAGAACTCCCCAGCATCAGTGAAGCTCAGATTTTTGAGCGTGAGGGAGAAGTTTCCATTTGTGATCTCTGGGACAAAACTTTCTATTCGATCTTTGAATATTTGATCTTGTTTTTTTGTTGAAGGAATGCCATTTCTAATATCATAAACAATCTTGCTTTGTTTGTATCTCCAAAATACATTAATTTCCTCGGTCTTCAGCACTCTTTCTTCATAAGAGCATGGCAAGATGACAGAGTCTCCAACAACACCTTTGATTTCAACTGGGCCCTGCAGAGACACTGGGGATGAAAGCAAAAACTTTAGGAAGCACCGGCAAAATAAATAAATAAAACAGCTATCTTTCTCATGTCCCAGCTTAATATGCAAAGTCATCTATATTTAAGCCAATAGTATGCTGATTTCACTTAAATGTGTAACACTGAGTTTGTTTGATTGGCCCATTAATCCCAGCACAGCAACATCAACCAATGGCAGATTGGGGTGAGCATACTTTATTTGTTTGCACAACCAATAAAAGACAGGAAAGTTTTAATTTTTGTATGTTTCAAAATATTATTTTTGCAATTCAGTTTGGTGATGGCAGTGGTGCAGAAATGACACAATTCTGCTTTAAATGAGGTCTGTGAATACTAACCTTTCAGATGTAAAAATAAACAGATTAACCAGGATCTGTAACAACAAACAAAAGCAAGTTAATGTTGGTTAAAGACAAGCAAAAGTTACTTGCACCAACTTTGTTTATTTGTCCACATCCATGCGATAACTTGGTATTATCACCACACCCTTTAAAAAAAAAATTAAAAACAAGCTAACATTACCCAGGTTTTACCCCCATATTTTTCCATAAAGAAAATGAAGCCTATATAATGAATATTCCGATTGTTGAATTGTGACAGACATTTTTTAAGAACTCTTTGGTCTTAATAAAGAGCCAGACGTGGTCTTCTGCTGTTGTGGAGATGCATTTACATTGTAGTGAAGTGCAGACCAGTATGTGTTTGCTTATATATATATATATATATATATTTAAATGGGGGTGTTGTCTCCACCACCTCGTAAGATGTCGCCCTTGCCTAAATCCACCACTAAAGAGCGTATCAGTGTGGTTCTGGAAGCAAAAATCCCATTCATTTTTTATATAGACTAATTACTTTCCATAATAACTTATGAACCTTTAAAGACTGACTTACAATGAGTTCAAAGGTTGTTCAACAACGGCATTGTGGCAGCAGGGGCGTGGTCAAGCGCCCGTCCGGAGAGGGGGAGTGGTAAGGGCGCTTGCACCTGAGCTAAATTATG
The DNA here is from genome assembly GCA_032164185.1 of Moxostoma hubbsi. NCBI lineage: Eukaryota > Metazoa > Chordata > Actinopteri > Cypriniformes > Catostomidae > Moxostoma > Moxostoma hubbsi. Next base: position 7,752,103 of record JAVLUX010000052.1, on the reverse strand, counting down.
TCTAACACCTGTCTCTAATTTCAGTGAGTATGGGGAGAGCGGCATAAAAGAGCACCAGTACCTCCAGATAGGGAGAGAGAGCGCCAGTCCAGTGTTGGCGAGCTAAAGTTTAGAAGTCTGTGTTCATTATAAAAACCCTTTGTTCAGTTCTGTAATTTTATTTTGGAGATATTAAAGGGCCTCACCTTTTGTGTTCCACCCTGTTTCCGCGTCCATCCTCCTCTGAAGAAGCTGAGACTTGTTACACTGGTGCCGAAACCCGGGAACAAAAAAAAAAAAAAAAAATATATATATTCCTCTATGGAGAAGGGTCACCCCGTAGAGTCCTCCCAGCTGGCCGAAGTCCTCCAGTCCCTCGCTACTTTACATCAGAGCCACCAGCAGTCTCTGCTTGAGCTCAGGCAGGACCAAGATCGGCGATTTTTTGGAATCATGCGGGCTCAAGCGGAGGATCGACTCGTCATCAGGAGCCTACTCAGCCAGGAGGCCGCACCAGCCACAGCCGCGACCCCGGACACCCACGCCATGCCGACCCCGATCACGTTACAGAAGATGGGGGCGAGAGATGATGCAGAAGCGTTCCTCGATCTGTTTGAACGGACCGCTGAGATTTGGGGCTGGCCGCAGAGTCAATGGGCAGCTCGCCTGATTCCTCTTCTGTCCGGGGAAGCCCAACTTGCGGCTCAACAATTGCCGGCATCAAGCCTCCTGGTCTATGGGGACCTCAGAAAAGCCATCCTGCAACGGGTTGGTCGGAGCCCCGAGGAAAGCCGCCAACATTTCCGGGCTATGAAGCTGGAGAAGTCCGACCGCCCGTTTGCTTTCGTCCAGCGGCTCCGTGATGCCTGTCGAAGGTGGCTGCTAGTGGGGGACCGCGACGTCGAGGGGCTTGTCGATCAGGTGGTACTGGAGCAGTTCATTCATCGGTTGCCAAAGAGAACGGCGGAGTGGGTCCAGTGCCACCGCCCGGCGTCGCTGGAGGCAGCCGTCCAGCTTACAGAGGACCACATGGCGGCGATCTCAAGGGCGGACGAGCCCTCTCTCTCTTTCTCTCTCTCTCTCTCTCTCTCTCCCCCTCTTCCCCCTCCTGTGTTTACTTCCGCTCTTCCCCACTCCCCCCAACCCTCTCGCTCTGTCCTCTCTCCAGGTCCCGTTGCTGCCCCACGCAGGCGAGGAGCCTGGCGGAGACCATCACATCCATCATCAGCCCATCCCTCCACCACCTACAGCCGTTCTCCCCCTCAGGTGGAGGCGTCCGTCGAAGCAGGTACGGGTGTGATGTCTGGGCCGGCCTGTCGGAGGTCCGGGGACCCGAGCCACTTCCGCGAGCGGTGTCCATTGATGAAGGTGGGGGCGGTGGTCCGGGTCGCCGATCTCCCACATGCTGCCCCCGATCGGGCTGGAGCGTACCGGATTCCGGTAAGAATCCAGGGGGGTACACACCAAGCTTTGCTGGATACCGGTTGTAATCAGACCACCATCCATCAACGCTTGGTTCAACCCGGGGCTTTGAGCACAGCTAAGCGGGTTCGGGTGAGGTGTGTGCATGGGGATGTTCACAACTATCCGATGGTGACCCTACTGGTTAAATTCCGAGGGAGAAAACATAGAGTGGAGGCAGCGGTTAGTTCCCGTCTCACCCATCCTCTAATCTTGGGAACTGATTGGCCTGTATTTAGAGATGTTTTAGGGGGAATTTGCACGGATGGGTCCTGCACTAAAATAGGGAGATGTGCGATGTGCGATGCTTTGGCAGGGGAGGCGGAGCCGGGACCATCCTCGACTGTTCCAAATCAGGATGACAAGGGAAGGGGCGGGTCCTCCGCCCCTCCCCTTCGTAGGGAATTCCCTGACGTAGATTTCCCTTTGGAGCAGTCGCGGGATGAATCTCTTAAGCACGCCTTCGATCAGGTGAAGACGATTGATGGTCAGCGTCTTCAGCCGGACATCGCTCTCGCATACCCCTATTTTGCGATTATAAATGAGCGATTGTACAGAGTGACGCAGGACACTCAGACAAAAGAAAATGTTACACAATTATTGATTCCATGGAGCCGCCGCAAAATGTTATTCCAGGCGGCTCATTATAATCCCATGGCGGGTCACCTAGGAGAAAGGAAAACACTTCTCCGCCTAATAGCCCGTTTTTATTGGCCGGGCATTACCGGCGACGTCCGCAGATGGTGCGCGGCGTGCCGTGAATGCCAGCTGGTAAACCCACCGGCCACCCCAAAAGCGTCATTGCGCCCTCTTCCGTTGATCGAGGTCCCCTTCGAGAGAATTGGAATGGACCTCGTCGGGCCATTAGAGTGGACAGCACGGGGACATCGCTTTGTGTTAGTCCTAGTGGATTACGCAACGCGATATCCGGAAGCAGTGCCTCTAAGCAACATCTCAGCACGTAGTGTTGCTGGGGCGCTCTTCAAAATAATCTCCCGGGTGGGGATTCCAAAGGAAATCCTCACCGATCAAGGCACAACATTTATGTCACGCACACTTCGCGAACTTTACGGTCTATTGGGCATTAAATCGATTCGCACTAGCGTGTACCATCCGCAGACAGATGGCCTAGTGGAACGTTTTAACAGAACGCTCAAGAACATGATTCGTAAGTTCGTACACGAGGATGCTAAAAACTGGGACAGATGGCTCGATCCCCTGTTATTTGCAGTACGAGAGGTCCCGCAAGCCTCAACCGGCTTCTCTCCATTTGAGCTACTGTATGGGCGACGCCCACGCGGTGTCTTAGATGTTATACGAGAAAGCTGGGAGGAGGGATCTTCGAATAGCAAAAACGAAATTCAATACGTCCTTGACCTCAGAGCAAAACTCCACACTTTGGGGAAACTAACACAGGAGAATTTGCTCCGGGCCCAAGAACGTCAATGCCGACTGTATGACCGGGGAACACAGCTAAGGGAGTTTGCACCGGGAGATAAAGTTCTTGTATTGCTCCCCACATCGAGCTCTAAATTACTCGCCAAGTGGCAAGGGCCCTTTGAGGTCACACGACGAGTGGGGGATCTCGATTATGAGGTAAAACGAACCGATAGGGGGGGCGCGCGTCAAATTTACCACCTCAACCTCCTTAAATTATGGAGGGAGACGGTCCCTGTGTCATTGGCTACGGTAGTTCCAGAGAGGGCGGAGCTCGGACCGGAGGTAAATTCAAAAACCAATCTCAATGCCCCGGTCATTTGTGGAGACCACCTCTCCCCGTGCCAACGAACAGAGGTTGCCAGGTTGCAAGAGGAGTTTGCAGACGTGTTTTCTCCCCTACCGGGTCGCACAAACGTCATCGAGCACCATATCGAGACCGAGCCGGGGGTGGTTGTTCGTAGCCGCCCTTATCGCCTCCCCGAGCATAAAAAGAAAATTGTTCGGGACGAATTGGATGCCATGCTTGATATGGGGGTAATAGAAGAGTTCCACAGCGATTGGTCCAGCCCGGTCGTTCTCGTTCCCAAGAGTGACGGGTCTGTGCGATTCTGTGTGGACTACAGAAAAGTCAATGCGGTGTCTAAATTTGATGCGTACCCAATGCCCCGGGTTGATGAACTGCTCGATCGGTTAGGTACCGCTCGCTTTTATTCGACATTGGATTTGACAAAGGGTTATTGGCAGATCCCCTTGACACCAATTTCCCGTGAGAAAACAGCCTTCACCACGCCGTTCGGATTACACCAATTTGTGACACTTCCGTTCGGTTTGTTCGGGGCCCCAGCCACGTTCCAGCGTCTGATGGACCGTATCCTCCGCCCGCACTCCGCTTACGCCGCTGCCTATTTAGATGATATCATTATCTATAGTAATGATTGGCAGCGGCATATACAACATCTGAGGGCGGTCTTGAAGTCGCTGCGGCGGGCGGGGCTCACAGCAAACCCCAAGAAGTGCGCGATTGGGCGTGTGGAGGTGCGGTATCTGGGGTTCCACTTGGGTCATGGCCAGGTGTGTCCCCAAATTGATAAGACCGCGGCGATTGCGACTTGCCCTAGACCTAAGACCAAAAAGGGGGTGAGGCAGTTCCTGGGGCTGGCTGGCTATTATAGAAGATTTGTGCCTAATTATTCAGATGTCACCAGCCCGCTGACTGACCTCACTAAAAAGGGGGCTCCAGATCCGGTCCAATGGTCGGAGCAGTGCCAACAGGCGTTTACACGAGTTAAAGCCGCACTCTGTGGAGGGCCGCTCTTATATTCACCTAACTTCTCTCTCCCTTTCTGGAGGTACTGGTGCTCTTTTATGCCACTCTCCCCATACTCACTGAAATTAGAGACAGGTGTTAGACATAATTTAGCTCAGGTGCAAGCGCCCTTACCGCTCCCCCTCTCCGGACGGGCGCTTGACCACGCCCCCGCTGCCACAGGCATTTAAAAAAAAAATTTCATTTGTTTAAAAATTGACTTTAATAGCAGAATTCCTGGTTAACAACTACATTACCAATGGTCCAGCAAAGAACCCTTCACCAATCAGAGAACCACGGCCAAAGAAACCCACAAACACATCAGGATCAACCTTCCACTCAATGATGCAATCAAGTAAAATAATAAAAAATATCTATCATTTCAATATATATATTCAGTTATAATTAGCCATCAAAAAACAATAGTTTTATATATTCCCATAATTTTACTTTAATTGTATCTTTAGCAACGCTTCATTGTTCATGATATATTTTTTAAATATGTGAAAAATACTTCCAGAACCCAAACGGCTGAAAAAGTGTGTGGGCATTGTTGCACTCTATAGGCATTAGGCCAATTTCAATTTCCCACGTTTACATGGAGAGAAGTTGCATACTTAAACAGAGATGTGATTAAAACAAGACTACATTGTCCAAGTTTATGTTCTGGAAGGGGCTGAGATTAAACCAGAATTAGTAAAAGTATTTTTGATTTCCTCTTTAACTATTAAATTTATCCAAATATCTTGTGTCTTAAGTTTTAATTTACTGAACTGTCAGTTTAAATTTACAATGACACATCTGGCGCAACTATATACAAATTTCCTCAAGGGTTTGGTGCTGTAAACTGTAAACATTATAATTATAGACTCACCAATCACTTTATTATGCATTAAATCATGCAGATATGGGTCAGGAGCTGCAATTAATGTTCACATCAACCATCTGAATTGGGAAAAAATGGTGATCTTAGCGATTTTGACCGTAGTATGATGGACCCTTTTCACAGATCTTTTATGATGTGTTTCCACCTTCTTTAACAACATAAATGTAGCAAATTTTTTGTATATTTCCAATTTTAAAAATATTTAGTGTAAATTTATTACATTGTATTTTGTATTATATTACCCTGGAATACATTTTAAAGCATCGGTTACCATAGCTGCAATGAAGCTTCTAACACAGCTGAGAGAGTGACAGAGAATTTGGCCTGTTTCTATCTTCTTACTGATGTTATCCAGTGCTGTATATTTTTATTTTCTACTGCAAATCTATAAAAGCATAAGTGCTGAGTTTTTCTTTTGCTGTTGGCACAAACGGATAAGCAAAAATGTAATTTGCTGTGGTCCACCATTTACCACCATTCAAGATTAGCCAACTATGATGACTTCCACTTTGCGACATGCGGACGTGTGAAAAACGTCCATTGTTGGTGCCAGACGGGCTGGTTTGAGCATTTCTTATCTGCTGTTCTCCTGGGATTATTACGCACAACAGTCTCTAGAGTTTACTCCGAATGGTGGCAAAAACAAAAAACATCCAGTGAGCGTCAGTTCTGCAGATGAGAGAGGACAACGGAGAATGACCAGAATGTATCGAGCTGACAGAAAGGCTACAATAACTCAGATAACCACTCTGAGCAGAATATCATTGAGATTCATCAGACCAGGACATGTTGTACATTTTGGTCGGTGAGTATATAATATTAATAATGATTACAATAAATATGCAGCTACCAAACTTTTTGAGGAAATCTTAATATAGACATTGAGGAAGCACAAATGACAGCGCCAGATGTGTCATATTTAAACTAAAAGTTCAGTAAATGAAAACAGTTAAGACAGAGGGTATTAGGAGGTGAAATGTTACTTAATCTGTGATTTCTCTCTGCCATTTGGAACCTTTCTCGTATGGTGTAGCTATGGATGCACCGATACCACTTTTTCTCTTCCGATCCGATATCGGAAATCTCAGGACTGGCCTATCCCGGTCCGATAACAGTGTTGTTCAATAACATTGGGAGTATTCTTTAATATGTAAAGAAACACAAACCTCAAACTTCACATTATTTCAATATAAATGTATAGCTTATTAAGAAACACTTTATTTTTAACTAGTATACTGGATAATGTAGCAGCAAAATTAACAGTAATTCCAGTAGAAGTCATCAGTAGAAAAGACGCATTTTTTTTTTTTTTTTTGGTAAATTTTTTTAAACTTGTATCTGGACTTTAAAAGATTCAGATCTCTTTTTTTGTTCAACTTAGTTGTAAGATATCAGCTCACTTTTCATTCACACAATTATTTTTTGGAGCCCATTCAACTTAATTTGTAACAAATAATAATGTATTATAATAGTAATATATCTCAATCGTGCACCTTTAAATTCCTCACACTTTTATTTTGACATTCTGAACTCTCCAGGAAGTCCTGTGTTTTTGTTTGTAAGTTCACAGTAGTTTAATTCACTTCTTATTCAAATTCGGGTAAAATGCACCTCTGGTGCCATACTAAATGCATATTATAAGTGAACCGAACTATTGAGCATCTACATCTGAGATGTTGTTGGCGAGTAGCGCTCAAATATTGCACCCCTGTGAAGGCTATAAATAGCCGCGAGCGTGTGTGTAAACAGAGCAGCACCATTCACTGACGCGCTGGAGCTGCGTGTGCATTTTATATACAGGTGCTGGTCAAATAATTAGAATATCATCAAAAAGTTGATTTATTTCAGTAATTCCATTCAAAAAGTGAAACTTGGATATTATATTCATTCATTACACACAGACTGATATATTTCAAATGTTTATTTCATTTAATTGTGATGATTAAAACTGACAACTAATGAAAATCCCAAATTCAGTATCTCTGAAAATTTGAATATTACTTAAGACCAATACAAAAAAAGGATTTTTAGAAATGTTGGCCAACTGAAAAGTTTGAACATGAAAAGTATGAGCATGTACAGCACTCAATACTTAGTTGGGGCTCCTTTTGCCTGAATTACTGCAGCAATGCGGCGTGGCATGGAGTCGATCAGTCTGTGGCACTGCTCAGGTGTTATGAAAGCCCATGTTGCTCTGATAGTGGCCTTCAGCTCTTCTGCATTGTTGGGTCTCGCGTATCGCATCTTCCTCTTCACAATACCCCATAGATTTTCTATAGGGTTAAGGTCAGGCGAGTTTGCTGGCCAATTAAGAACAGGGATACCATGGTCCTTAAACCAGGTACTGGTAGCTTTGGCACTGTGTGCAGGTGTCAAGTCCTGTTGGAAAATGAAATCTGCATCTCCATAAAATTGGTCAGCAGCAGGAAGCATGAAGTGCTCTAAAACTTCCTGGTAGACGGCTGCATTGACCTTGGACCTCAGAAAACACAGTGGACCAACACCAGCAGATGACATGGCACCCCAAACCATCACTGACTGTGGAAACTTTACACTGAACTTCAAGCAACATGGATTCTGTGCCTCTCCTCTCTTCCTCCAGACTCTGGGACCTTGATTTCCAAAGGAAATGCAAAATGTACTTTCATCAAAGAACATAACTTTGGACCACTCAGCAGCAGTCCAGTCCTTTTTGTCTTTAGCCCAGGCGAGACGCTTCTGACGCTGTGTCTTGTTCAAAAGTGGCTTGACACAAGGAATGCGACAGCTGAAACCTACAGTATGTCTTGCATACGTCTGCGCGTGGTGGTTCTTGAAGCACTGACTCCAGCTGCAGTCCACTCTTTGTGAATCTCCCCCACATTTTTGAATGGGTTTTGTTTCACAATCCTCTCCAGGGTGCGGTTATCCCTATTGCTTGTACACTTTTTTCTACCACATCTTTTTCTTCCCTTCGCCTCTCTATTAATGTGCTTGGACACAGAGCTCTGTGAACAGCCAGCCTCTTTAGCCATGACCTTTTGTGTCTTGCCCTCCTTGTGCAAGATGTCAATGGTCGTCTTTTGGATAGCTGTCAAGTCAGCAGTCTTCCCCATGATTGTGTAGCCTACAGAACTAGACTGAGAGACCATTTAAATGCCTTTGCAGGTGTTTTGAGTTAATTAGCTGATTAGAGTGTGGCACCAGGTGTCTTCAATATTGAACCTTTTCACAATATTCTAATTTTCTGAGATACTGATTTTGGGGTTTTCATTAGTTGTCAGTTAAAATCATCAAAATTAAAAGGAATGAACACTTGAAATATATCTTTCAAGTGAAATGTATCACTTGAATGGAATTACTGAAATAAATCAACTTTTTGATGATATTCTAATTATATGACCAGCACCTGTAGTTACATATATATGCATTTTGTGATTCACAGAGCTATCGCACGTCTTCAAGTGGCTTTGAATAAAATGCACGAGTCATATTAATTACTTTAATTGTGTTTTTATGGTTCTTTTATGTCATATTTGGAGCTTGACAGTAATGAACATGACCAACACACAGTATCGGATTTGGATCGGGCTCGTCGGACACGATCCGTCTAAAAGCTTCAGTATCAGAGCCGATACTGATCCAGGTCTCGGATCGGTGCATCCCTAGGTGTAACACTGGCAAAGGCAAACTAAATCGTTTTTTTGCTCTGGACAGCATTCAGATCTGGCTTTACATTTGTCATACAAAGATTTGTGGTGCCGACTTAAATGATCAAACAAATTGGTAATTTTGCCTAATGTTGTGGCAAGAATTGCAAGGCACTCTCGACAAAGTACCTGTTTTTGGTCAACATCATCCTGTCTGTAGCCGAAATATATCCATATGTCTGATAATGCATTTCTTTTTGCAACCATATTCTCCATTTCAGTCTTTTTTTGCCTGTTCCTCGCTCATCATTTTGTCATGCTCAAGCAGAGCATTCATGTCAACAACGTGAAGCAACGAACATGTTTTTGAAAATTTTAAATAAACTTGGCGAATTCAAGAACACATTAATGGGAGTAAATTACGTCATATCAGACATAAATGCTAGATTTTCTGTTGAAAAAAAAATTGTAGACTGATATATGTTTACCTTACTACATCGCACGTTCTACGGTGTGACTATTGCGGATGCGCACATCGTGATGTCGATGCTGATGGTCTCTCAGTCTAGTTCTGTAGGCTACACAATCATGGGGAAGACTGCTGACTTGACAGCTGTCCAAAAGATGACCATTGACATCTTGCACAAGGAGGGCAAGACACAAAAGGTTATTGCTAAAGAGGCTGGCTGTTCACAGAGCTCTGTGTCCAAGCACATTAATAGAGAGGCGAAGGGAAGAAAAAGATGTGGTAGAAAAAAGTGTACAAGCAATAGGGATAACCGCACCCTGGAGATGATTGTGAAACAAAACCCATTCAAAAATGTGGGGGAGATTCACAAAGAGTGGACTGCAGCTGGAGTCAGTGCTTCAAGAACCACCACGTACAGATGTATGCAAGGCATGGGTTTCAGCTGTCGCATTCCTTGTGTCAAGCCACTCTTGAACAAGCCACAGCGTCAGAAGCGTCTCGACTGGACTGCTGCTGAGGGGTCCAAAGTTATGTTCTCTGATGAAATTAAATTTTGCATTTCCTTTTGAAATCAAGGTCCCAGAGTCTGGAGGAAGAGAGGAGAGGCACAGAATCCATGTTGCTTGATGTCCAGTGTAAAGTTTCCACAGTCAGTGATGGTTTGGGGTGCCATGTCATCTGCTGATGTTGGTCCACTGTGTTTTCTGAGGTCCAAGGTCAACCAGGAAGTTTTAGAGCACTTCATGCTTCCTGCTGCTTACCAATTTTATGGAGATGCAGATTTCATTTTCCAACAGGACTTGGCACCTGCACACAGTGCCAAAGCTACCAGTACCTGGTTTAAGGACCATTGTATCCCTGTTCTTAATTGGCCAGCAAACTCGCCTGACCTTAACCCTATAGAAAATCTATGGGGTATTGTGAAGAGGAAGATGCGATATGCCAGACCCAACAATGCAGAAGAGCTGAAGGCCACTATCAGAGCAACCTGGGCTCTCATAACACCTGAGCAGTGCCACAGACTGATCGACTCCACGCCACGCGCACTGCTGCAGTAATTCAGGCAAAAGGAGCCCCAACTAAGTATTGAGTGCTGTACATGCTCATACTTTTCATGTTCATACTTTTCAGTTGGCCAACATTTCTAAAAATCCTTTTTTTGTATTGGTCTTAAGTAATATTCTGATTTTCAGAGATACTGAATTTGAGATTTTCATAAGTTGTCAGTTTTAATCATCACAATTAAATTAAATAAACATTTGAAATATATCAGTCTGTGTGGAATGAATGTATACATTATACAAGTTTCACTTTTTGAATGGAATTACTGAAATAAATCAACTTTTTGATGATATTCTAATTATATGACCAGCACCTGTATATCGTACAGGCCATGTTAAATAATAATTGATCTATTGTCACACATTATACATACATTACTGCATATATACACAGTGAAATTATTTTTATTCACATATCCCAGCTAAGATGGGGTCAGAGTGCAGGGTCAGCCATGATATGGCACCCCTGGAGCAGATAGGGTCAAGGGCCTTGCTCAAGGGACCAACAGTTGTGTCTTGGCGGTGTTTGAGCTTGAACCCCCAACCATCTGGTCAGTAACCCAGAGCCTTAACTGCTAAGTCACAACTGCTAGTACACGGTGATACAATTGTCAAAGCCAAGAGATAATTAATAGTGCCTTTAGTTGTTTCTAGCATGCCAAGTTTGCTAATATTTGGATGACGTGAATAAGCTTATAAAAATAGTGTATGTTTACATGTCTTTTTCGTAAGGGAAGCAGATGACGAGCTCAAAATATATAATATATATTCTCATATACTATTTTCAGTTTGTCAATCCTCCTATGGTATTCGGTCATTTTTGTCCGAATGTTTTTATTTACTAAAAATGGTTTCCTTTATCTGAGCAGTACAAGGCTTGGTTACTTTTGCTCATTCAAAACAAATCCTCCATAGCGCGCTTACTCCAATGTTTACCGCTCATGCCGATCAGTTACAGTCATTCACGTGATTTCACGATCAGTTACAGTCATTCACATGATTTCACAATCAGTTAGTCATTCACATGATTTCACCGCACCAGTTTACGAACTTTTTGGCCCTATGGTGTAAAAAGAGCCTTATGCTGCATTATGGCTACATGCCAAACTGCACGCGGCTTGTTGAGATTGTTGGTGTTTTTTGTATGAATATAAACACTAAAACTGTACATACATACCTTAGTGCCATGACTCAAGTTGATATCGGTTAAATTACTGCAGTTTATCCTAATGTTATCTTATTATGGGTCAAGTTCCGGTAAGTTTACGTACGCAGAAAATCAATGTCTCTTGTGGCGCGAAATGTATTTAATTATCGAATTTTCTAACTTTGCGCCACACCTCCTTGTGTTTGATTTATAAATATACAGCACAAATATTAAAATATAAGCATTCCTTAAAATTAAATTGTATTGCACTTTTGGAAATTTCCACAGCATCAAGAAGGACCACCCACTGCCAGAGCCCTACTACATACTACTACAGCCCAAACTATTTAACAAAGCGTAACGCAGAGGTATACTGGCAAGGACAACAGAGGCCGACTTTTTTAATGGATGTCTATGAATGAGATGCTTCGGTATGCCAATTAAACTGCTTTTGTGAGGTAACAGCTCATTGCTTAGTGAATGGACCAACTGTCCGCTAATCTTCTACATGTTTTACACTAAACAGCCCTTCTGAAGTGAACTATGTGTGGAGATTAATACGAAAATGCATGTTTTATAAGATAAATTACGGAAAAACTTGCGACATGTAAGTGTCAGTTTACGGCTCTCCCAATTCATTTGTATGGCAACCGCAAAAGGTGATTTACTGTCGTAACACTAGGGAACATTATATGATTGGCTTAGAAGACTCACGTGATCCAAGTTTGTCTCTTAAGCTTTTTCCTACAGTAGAACTGCAGAGGATGAATAAAAACCTATAAAAGAATCTTTAGCTCAACGACGCTTCCTCGCTTGGCACATGCGCAGAGTACACTCTTCACAGACTGATGACGCGTTTCCGCCTTATTTATTAGCGCAGTTTTTTTATATTATGCATTTTTTAAAATATTGAGTGTAAATGTATAACATTATGCTTTGCGTTATATTAACACTGAATTATTAAAAAAAAAAACGAATTACCACAGCTGCAAGGGGTTTTCTATTACTGTAGCTGAGAGAGTGACAATAAATGTGTCTTAATCCACTGCTCAAATTTTTTTCCCTTTTCTGGAAATTCATTCAAACATAATCGTGGATTTTTTTCTTGTGGCCTTGGAGCAAATGGGTAAGTGAAAATAATATTCTCTGCCCAGGTAGCCAGCAGAATCAGGCTCACCAAAAGGTAGCCAGCTCTGGCCCAATTATGGTTGCCAGATTTGGCTAGGATTTGGATGTGCGGATTTGGCCCGATGTGGGCTGAGACACGGCACATTTAGCCACATTCGGCCCGACTATAGACCATAAGTGCTGGCCTCATTTTGGGTGAGATGTGGCCATCCAGACCTGGACCAGTTTAGGTTGAGTGCTGGGGTGGACAGATCAGAGACTGGGGCATGGGGTAGGGTAAAGATGCCTTTTCAGATTACACCCCTTTGACAGCACTTTAAGAGCTATTTCCCCTCTAAAAAAAAAGAGCATATTTTCTTTGAAAGAGTAGACACGGTGACGTTGAATGTCTTTTTCAAGACGGGTCTTTTTAAAGATGACCTTCCGTCGCTGTGTTGTTTCTGAGTGTGATCGTTACCTCTCCGCTCTCGACAGCCACAATCGCTGCGTCACGTGTCTGGGCATGGAAGAAAGCCACTTCAGCTGTCCCCCGCGCCGGTCCTCCTACCTACGGGTACGAGGCTGCCCTGGTTGACGCTGATTTGGGGTCTTCAGCGGGTTCGGTTCCACCAGGTAAATCCCCACGGACCGGCCCACTCCCCGGTACGCTCATTTGCCTCCACCCAGATCAGGGATGAGACCAACGGCTTGCTTCAATGCCAGCCTAACGTCTCTCTTGGGAATCACGAGACGGGGGCCATATGTCGTATTTTCCACACTTTACCCCCCCCCCCCCTCATCAGGGCAGGGTGTGGCCTCCGCAGGGTCTTTTCCCCCTGAAAGAATAGGAATGGAAAAGAACGCTTTCCCCAGCACGTTTCATGAGCATTAAAAGTCCCAGTCGAATCCATTCTTATGTGGAGAGGTAAATATAAATAGAACAGGCCACAGCTGGCACGGTCCGCTCCCATACTTGGCGAACGTCCCCTTCCCACCCTCTTAAGGGTTATGGGGAAGCACATGGCATTTTGGGGCATCTGGGGAGGCTACGTGCAGTCCGAGTGCATCTGTTACTACGCTTGCAGCAGCTTGCCTACACATGCATCATCAGTTCACGTAATACAGTTCAGGCTACATGGCGTTTCGTATAAGGGACCCCTATTGTCACTTCATCGATGCAACTTTGAGTGAGTGACAGAAGGGAAATGTCTCGGTTACTGTCGTAACCTCCATTCCCTGATGGAGGGAACGAGATGTTGTGTCCTTCTTGCCAAAGGCTGAACAACACCACTGTAGTGGCCGGGACCTTGTCTCGGCTCCTCAGTACAAAAACCTGTCTGAATCCGCTTCCAAGACCTCCCTTTATACCTGTATGTCGTGGGAGTGGCATGCAAATTCAGCTCGCCAATTCGCCTACTTCTCATTGGCCTTTTCTCAAAGATCTGAAGGTGTCTCGGGCTCTAAAGAGTGACCCCTAGTGTCACTTCATCGACACAATGTCTTGTTCCCTCCATCAGGGAACGGAGGTTATGACAGTAACTGAGACGTTTCCCAATCAGGACAGCAGTTCAGTGTTTGGAGTGATAAGACAGGCATACTTTCTCCATTACAGACTGAGTTATTCTAATACCCACACCTGTCTTATACCTGAAAGTACTGTTCTCTAGCGCCATCTCAGGGTGAGTAGTAGAATTAACATGTAAACAGGTGTGTGACTGTTATAAATGTACAGATCAAAATGGCAAAAATAAACAGTTTCTCTAGAAACTCGTCAGTCAATCATTGTTTTGAGGAATGAAGGTTATACAATGCTTGAAATTGCCAAAGAAAACTGAAAATTTCATACAAAGGTGTACACTACTGTCTTCAAAGACAAAGGACAACTGGCTCTAACAGGACAGAATGAAATGTGGAAGGCCAAATGTACAACTAAAAAAAGAGGATAAGTACATCAGAGTCTCTAGTTTGAGAAATAGATTCACACATGTCCTCAGCTGATAGCTTCATTGAATTATACCCGCTCGGCATAATTTTCATGTACAACAGTAAAGAGGCCTATGGGAAGAATTGCAAAGAAACAAACACTTTTGAAACAGAAAAACAAAAAGAAAAGTTTAGAGTGGGCAAAGAAACACCGTGGAAAAGTGTGTTATGGGTCTTAACCCCATTGAGCTTTTGTGGAATCAGACAGGCACATCAATGGAAAGTGCTGCAGTTAGCATGTGGTGAAATGTCACTTAAGTATATGGACAAACTGACAGCTAGAATGCCAAGGATCTGTAAAGCTGTCCTTGCTGCATGTGGAGGATTTATTGATGAAAACTCTTTGAAGTATTTGAAGAAGTTCTGAACATTTGTTTCAAATTGTAATAGTAATTTTTCATGTTATTAATGTCCTGACTATACGTTGTGATAAGTTGAATGCCACTTTGGTGAATAAAAGTACCAATTTCTTTCCATAAGAGCAAAATCTTTACATTACTCTTTGGTTGAAGTCATTAAAACTCATTTTTTAACATCTCCACAGATTTCATATTAGCAAACTATAGATTTGGCAAGTAGTTTAGGACATCTACTTGTGCGTGAAAAAGTAATTTTTTCAACAATAATTTACTGACAGATTGTTTCACTTTTAATTGACAATATCCGAATTCCACTGGTTCAGAAGTTTACGTACACATTAATTGTGCTTTGAAGCAGCTTGGAAAATTCCAGAAAATGATGTCAAGCCTTTAGGCAATTAGCCAATTAGCTTCTGATAGGCTAATTGTCTAATTGGAGGTGTACATCTGGATGTATTTTAAGGCCTACCTTAAACTCAGTGCCTCTTTGCTTGACATCATGGGGAAATCAAAAGAAATCAGCCAAAACCTCAGAAAAAAAAAAAATAACTGTGGACCTCTATAAGTCTGATTCATACTTGGGAGCAATTTTCAAATGCCTGAAGGTACCACATTCATCTGGAACAATAGTATGCAAGTATATACACCATGGGACCACGCAGCCATCATACCACTCAGGAAGGAGATGCATTCTGTCTCCTAGAGATGAACATAGTTTGGTGCGAGAAGTGCAAATCAATCCCAGAACAACAGCAAAGGATAGTGAAAATGCTGAAGGAAAGAGGTAGACAAGTATCTATATCCACAGTAAAACAAATCCTATATCGAGATAACCTGAAAGGCTGCTCAGTAAGGAAGAAGCCACTGCTCCAAAACAGTCACACAAAAGCCAGACTACATTTTACAAGTGCTCATGGGGACAAAGATCTTACTTTTTGGAGTAATGTCCTCTGGTCTGGTGAAATAAAATGTTTACTGTTTGGCCATAATGACAATCGTTATGTTTTAGATGAAAACGGGTGAGGCTTGCAAGCCGAAGAACACCATCCCAACTGTGAAGTATGGGGACATCATACATATAAAAACAACATCATGTTGTGGGGGTGCTTTGCTGCAGGAGGGACTGGTGCACTTCAAAAAATAGATGGCATCATGAGGAAGGGTTCATCTCAAGACATCAGCCAGGAAGCTCAGTCACTAATGGGTCTTCCAAATGGACAATGACCCCAAGCATACCTCCAAAGTTGTGGAAAAAATGGCTTTAGGACAACAAAATCAAGGCATTGGAGTGACCATCACAATGCCCTGACTTCAATCAGATAGAACATTTTTGGGCAGAAATGAGAAAGCATGTGCGAGCAAGGAGGCCTAAAAACTAGACACAGTTACACTAGTTCTGTCTGGAGGAATGGTCCAATATTCCAGCAAATTATTGTGAGAAGCTTGTGGAAGGCTATCCACAATGTTTGACCCAAGTTAAACTATTTAAAGCCAATGCTACCAAATACTAACAAAGTGTATGTAAACATCTGACCAACTGGGAATGTGATGAAATAAATAAAAGCTGAAAAAATTATTCTCTCATCTATTAATGACATTTAACATTCCTAAAATAAAGTAGTGATCCTAACTGACCCAATACAGGGAATGTTTTCTACGATTAAATGTCAAGACTTGAGATTAAATGTATGTAAAATTCTGACTTAAACTGTAATAAAACAAATATTGATTAGTGAGTTTAAAATGTGTTCATTTACCCTATCTATCAATGTCAAGACATTTTCAAATAATTATTTGTAACTGCATGCACTGTATATAAAATTATAATGTAATAAATGCACCATCTGATTGAAGTCTTGAAGTCTGTCCCAAATGCACACTTTTGCCGCTCATGCCCCCTCATGGACTTGCTGACTAGTGCTCCGTTGGTCTGCACTTGCTTACATCACAGTCTGCAATCAGAGGAAGACTACAAGGGTGGAGCGTGGAATTTGGGACAGGGCTAATGTAGCGGATATGTTGTATTAAACGGAGTAGAAACTGTTTGTATGTGTGAGGCTGTCTTTACTGATTATAAAAAATATATTTACATTTAGTTATTTTGAAAATACTTTTATTCAAAGTGACTTACAAAAGAGAAACATAGCAAGCAATTTGTCATAGAAAGTTCAACAACATCTACAGTGTTGTATTGCCAAGCTCTCAAGGTGTAGTATAGGCGCTAGCACAGAAGAAAGAAACAGAGAGGGATTTTTTTTATACTGTAAGTGGAAGTTCAATAGTAAGTGCAATTAGTGTGAATTGGTTAAATGCTCTCTGAACAGATGTGTTTTCAGATGGGTCTTGAATGCTGAGATGGTATCAGCAGATTGTGTGAAGGTTGGAAGCTCATTCCACCACAGAGGAACAGAGTAATGACTGTAAAATAGAGTTTGAGCCTCTGTGTGATGGGACCACCAGGCCAGAGTCAAAGCCATGAATTTGATGCAGGCATCTACAGGTAGCCAGTGGAGTGAAATCAAGAGAGGGGTAACATGAGCCCTTTTGGGCTGATTGAAGACCAGATGCGCTGCTGCATTCTGCAGTGGCTTAATTGTGTTAGCTGGGAGCCCAACCATCAAAGCATTAAAATACTCCAGTCTTGAAATGACCAGAGCTTGGACCAGGAGTTGTGCAGCATATTACAGAAAATGTCTGAATATCCTGATATTATAGAGCGCAAATATTCAAGACTGGCGTTTGATGAGATGTGGTAGGTAAATTTAAGCTGGTCATCTACCACCACTCCCAGGTTCCGAGCTGTTCTGGTTGGTGTAAGTGTAGTTGAATCAAGATGAATAGGGAGGCTGTGGTCAACAGATGGGTTGGCTGGGATCACAAGGAGTTCTGTCTATGCAAGGTGACATTTCCTTCATCCAAAGAGGTAAAGAACCCAAAACATTACACCTGTGTAGACTGGCAATACCGATGTGGATCCAGATAAAAGTTTAAATCACGGCCGAGAATCAAATTGGTTGAGCTAGAGTCTGAGAGTAAATAAAAAAAACTTTATAACATAGAAACATATAGGTTACGTATGTAACCTCCGTTCCCTGATGGAGGGAACGAGACGTCGTGTCGAAGAAGCGACACTAAGAGTCTCTCTTGAGTGCCAAATATGCCTCTGATGCATGAAAAAAGGCCAATGAGAAGTTGGAAGACAGTATTTGCATACACCGCCCCCGGACATACGGGTAGAAAGGCGAGGAAATACTATGAGTTCATTAAGGATTTTTCTGAGGAGCCAGGAGTGTCCGGCCACCTCAGTAGCTCGGCTCAGCGATGTGGCCAGGAGGACACAACGTCTCGTTCCCTCCATCAGGGAACGGAGGTTACATACGTAACCTAGACGTTGCCTGTCTGTCGCTTTCTTCGACGTTGTGTCAAAGAAGCGACACTAAGGGTACACTTCAAATCATGCCATGTGCTGAGCCGTGTACATGTACTGCTGACACAGGAGTGGGCAGGTATTTCACGTGCCAGGTCGACCAGCTGTGTCAGACTGCACGTACCCTTCCCCAATGCCCCATAAAAGACGTCGGAACCCTTCTAGTTACCCAAGCAAGCCGTGCCTCTTTCCTCTCTATGTTTCTCTCATAGAGCCAAACGGCTGGGGCCCTTACCGCATCGTGGGGAGGGGGTCTTACCCATTTTCCTATTCTTTCAGGGGGAAAAGACCCTGCGGAGACCACAACTGCCCAGGAAGGGGGAGGTAAAGTGGCAAAATACATCACATGGGAAAAACACGGGACGAGACTGACTCAACCCTGAGGTTGTAAAACCTTGCAAAGGTATTGGGTGTTGCCCAACCCACAGCTCTGCATATGTCTGCCAGAGAGGCGCCTCTAGCCAGTGCCCACGAGGATGCAACACTCCTTGTTGAGTGTGCTCGGACCCACAAGGGGGCGGGCATGGCCTGGGTGTGGTAGGCCAACAGGATAGCATCCACCAGCCAGTGGGAGAGCCTCTGTTTGGAGACAGCGTTCCCTTTCCGCTGTCCGCCAAAGCAGACAAAGAGCTGCTCAGAATGCCTGAAGTCATGCGTGCGGTCCACGTAGGTGCTTAAAGCACATACCGGGCACAGCAACGAAGGGGCTGGGCACCAACTGTGCACCTCTGTGGGTCTTCAGTCCAGGATAAACACCAATTTGCTAAAAGGTGCCACTTTAGGGGATAAAGTTGCCTGGTAGAAGGGGCCCTGGCTTAGTTGATCATGTCTACGGCGGTTCAGCATCCCATCCAGGGGCCAGACGTGGAGGTTCCAAAGGTCTGGATGCGGATGCCAGAGTGTGCCCCGTCCATGAGAAAGAATGTCCTTCCTCAGGGGAATTCATCAGAGAGGGGCTGTCACGAGGAGTACGAGGTCTGAGAACCAGGCCCGGGTGGGCCAGTAAGGAGCCATTAGGGTGAATTGTTCCTCGTCCTCCCTGACCTTGCACAGCACCTGTGCAAAAAGGCGCACTGGGGGAAATGCGTGCTTGCGCAGCCCCAAGGGCCAGCTGTGTGCCAGTGCATCTGTCCCGAGGGGAGCCTCTGTTGGGGCATACCAGAGCGGGAAGTGGGAGGTCTCTCGGGAGGCAAACAGGTCTACCTGGGCCTTGCCGAACTGATCCCAAATCAGCTGTATCGCCTGGGGGTGGAGCCTCCACTCTCCGCCAGGCAAGCGTTGTCATGACAGCGCGTCCGCTACCACATTGAGGTTGCCGGGGATGTGAGTGACACACAGCGACCTGAGTCGGTGCTGGCTCCAAAGGAGGAGACGACGGGCGAGTCGTGACATGTGGAGGGAGCGTGCGCCTGAGAGGGGGGTCTCTGGGTCATCCGTCTCAAGAACGCCTGGGAGCCTTCTGGGTCCTCGAGGGGGTCCTTGCGACGGGGGGCGTCTGCTTCCTGCCGGGCGCTCGACGCGTGGGCTGAGAGCTGGGTCCAGGTTGAGGCGGAGCAGCCTGGTGTTTCTTGGCAGGGGGACGCCCTCGGCAAGCAGATGGGGCATGGCCCAGGCTTAGGGCGGGGCCAGATGTGAGAGATCGCCTCCGTCTGTTTCCTCGCTGTGGAGAACTGCACAGGGTGACCCCGCCAGGTGGTCGGGTTTCCGGGGCACAGGTGGAGCGCAACAGCCCTATCTACCTCTACTCCGCCGTCGAGGGTAGTGAGAGCGGATGAGCGGGTGGCATGACGAGTGCAGAGCGGCGCCCTCCACGTAGACGTCAGCTCATCATGCACTCGTGCAGGCTGTGAGCGGCACGGTGTTCCCAGGAACCAATCGTCCAGCCACGATGGTTGTGGGGAGGACGGAGGGTTCAAGTCCAGCCCCACGCTAGTGGCGGCCCGGGCAAGCATATTGGACATCTGCGCGTCTGCCTCAGCCTGGGCGTGCTGGCCTGAAGGCAGCAGCCCAGGGGAGTCATCTGTGTCAGACGCCGCGCTCTCCGATGCAGCGGCGAGCTCATCCACTTCTAGCTCTAGAGGATAGGCAGGCTGGCCGTGAGGCGAGTCGCTTTTGCCTCGATCACGGACGGGAGTCAACGAGCGTGCCGGGGGGCAGGTGGACCGAGGGGGCGTACCTGGCGGAGTTGCACACGCTGCCATCCCCAGATCTCCTCCAGCGCCAGCGGCATCATCCTCAATCCCGTGGGAAGAAGGAGCGATGCAGGGGGCGGCTGGAGTGGCGTGCTTTCTGTTAAAAGTGAGCTGCGACCGCAACGTTGCAATGGTCATGCTCTCGCAGAGCTCCAGAGATCATGTGTGGAGATGAGAGAAACTTGCAGAAGGACAACCATCACTGTAACACTCCACTAATCTGTGCTTTATGGCAGAGTGACCAGACAGAAGCCTCTCCTCAGTGCAAGACACATGAATGCCTGCTTAGAATTTGCCAAAAAGCACCTAAAGGACTCTCAGATTGTCAAGTCAAGTCAAGTCAATTTTATTTGTATAGCGCCTTTCACAACACACATCGTTTCAAAGCAGCTTTACAGAAGTTCAGCATTAACAGACGATAAAAATGTAATGTCTATAAAGTCGATAAATCATCATCCTTGTGCAGGGCTCCAAACTGCGACTAAAAATGGTCGCATTTGTGACCAAATAAATTTATTTGTGAGTGTAATTTCTGTCAAGGTCGCCATTGGCGACAGTAAAAGTTTACTCCCTTTTGATTTTAAAATTTGACGGGATTGTGAGAAATAAGATTCCCTGGTCTGATGAAACGAAAATTGAACTGTTTGGCTTTAATTCCAAGCATCATGTCTGGAGGAAACCAGGCACGAGGAGGTGGAATCGGGAAGCACATGGCAAGACAAACACAATAACAAGACAATAGAGCACATGGCAATGAAGCCATCATTAGCAATGTGCTAAAAAAAAAGACATGACCAGACATAGGCACATGGCAAGAGAACCGAAACCGAACTTGAAGTGATATCAGTTGGCCATGGAAGCAGCTCCAGGCATGGAGTAAGATCAGGTGGCCCCAGGCATGGAGCGGTGTCAGGTGGCCATGAAAGTGGCTACAGGCCCGGAGCAGGGTCAGGTGCCCATGGGACCTCTCCTGACTGGGAAATGGTCTCTGTTGCCGTGAGCGCTGGCAGCGACTGGAGGCCGTTTCCGACTCACTGTCAGAGTTCCTGGCAGTCAGCAGCGAGCTCCTCCATCTCCTGGGGGGTCAGAAGCGAGCTCCTCCGTCTTCTGGTGGTCAACAGCGAGATCCTCCGTCTCCTGGCGGTCAGCAGCAAGAATGGTTGGCACCTCCTTGTTGTTAGCTGGGAAGACTGAGGCAGCTGCATTCTTCCTTTACGAGTCATTGGAGGACTGGGGACTGGGCTTGTGAAGGGAGGGACAATGGTATGGTCTATTTGAGAAAGTCATGGGATGAGAGATCAGACTCCACAAAAAGGTAATCAGCAAAGTCCCAAAAGCCCAAGTGCCCCAGTTTTTCCATCTCCCTCCAACTTTGAGGCTGATCATGGCAGATGTTAAATAAATCCTTCAGATCTTACTCACCATAATCCAGCTCGTCCACATAAATAAAAATCACAGGTCCCTCATGTCAGTTCCCCTCTGATGGATGTTGCGAAGGTGGACAAGCTGGGTCATGTGCTGGCAGAAGGAAAATACCATGGGGGGAGATGGAAAAATGAATATGCCTGAATTGGCCAGGGCTAGATTGTTATGTCACGGTTTGTTGAGGAAGGACCAAATGCAAAAGGCAAGTATAAGAGCTTTTATTAAAAAGAACAAAAAGAAAAGGAAAAAAAAAAATCACGAGGGAGAAAACAAACCAACTAAAACAAAATCAAGACAGGACTGACAGGATAACTGGAATAAAACAAGGAAACTCACCAGCAGTACATACACAATAGTAAAAAACAGTCTGGCAGAGACATGAGGGAAGAAGGCATAATATACAGGTGCTGGTCATATAATTAGAATATCATCAAAAAGTTGATTTATTTCATTAATTCCATTAAAAAAGTGAAACTTGTATAATGTATACATTCATTCCACACAGACTGACATATTTCAAGAAAATTAGAATATTGTGAAAAGGTTCAATATTGAAGACACCTGGTGACACACTCTAATCAGCTAATTAACTCAAAACACCTGCAAGGCCTTTAAATGGTCTCTCAGTCTAGTTCTGTAGGCTACACAATCATGGGGAAGACTGCTGACTTGACAGCTGTCCAAAAGACGACACAAGGAGGGAAAGACACAAAAGGTCATTGCTAAAGAGGCTGGCTGTTCAAAGAGCTCTGTGTCCAAGCACATTAATAGAGAGGCGAAGGGAAGAAAAAGATGTGGTAGAAAAAAAGTGTACAAGCAATAGGGATAACCGCATCCTGGAGAGGATTGTGAAACAAAACCCATTCAAAAATGTGGGGGAGATTCACAAAGAGTGGACTGCAGCTGGAGTCAGTGCTTCAAGAACCACCACGCATAGACGTATGCAAGACATGGGTTTCAGCTGTCGCATCCCTTGTGTCAAGCCACTCTTGAACAAGACACAGCGTCAGAAGCGCCTCACCTGGGCTAAAGACAAAAAGTCCAAAGTTATGTTCTCTGATGAAAGTAAATTTTGCATTTCCTTTGGAAATCAAGGTCCCAGAGTCTGGAGGAAGAGAGGAGAGGCACAGAATCCATGTTGCTTGATGTCCAGTGTAAAGTTTCCACAGTCAGTGATGTTTGGGGTGCCATGTCATCTGCTGGTGTTGGTCTACTGTGTTTTCTGAGGTCCAAGGTCAATGCAGCCATCTACCAGGAAGTTTTAGAGCACTTCATGCTTCCTGCTGCTGACCAATTTTATGGAGATGCAGATTTCATTTTCCAACAGGACTTGGCACCTGCACACAGTGCCAAAGCTACCAGTACCTGGTTTAAGGACCATTGTATCCCTGTTCTTAATTGGCCAGCAAACTCGCCTGACCTTAACCCTATAGAAAATCTATGGGGTATTGTGAAGAGGAAGATGCGATACGCCAGACCCAACAATGCAGAAGAGCTGAAGGCCACTATCAGAGCAACCTGGGCTCTCATAACACCCGAGCAGTGCCACAGACTGATCGACTCCATGCCACGCCGCATTGCTGCTGTAATTCAGGCAAAAGGAGCCCCAACTAAGTATTGAGTGCTGTACATGCTCATACTTTTCATGTTCATACTTTTCAGTTGGCCAACATTTCTAAAAATCCTTTTTTTGTATTGGTCTTATGTAATATTCTAATTTTCGGAGATACTGAATTTGGAATTTTCATTAGTTGTCAGTTTTAATCATCACAATTAAATGAAATAAACATTTGAAATATATATGTAAGCAGCCAAGTCTATTACTTTAAGCAGCTGATGGCTGCTGGAAGGTGCTTGTTAATGGATGCACTCGTTCAGGTTGTGATTCACAGCAATGTCCACACCAAGTTAATAAGCTTACATTGTAGATTTATTTTACCGTGACTGGTCCTCATTTCTAGTAAGCAAGAGTCCAACAAACATTCAATAAAGTCCTTCACCAGTACAGATTTCCTACTGCACAGCATGGCATATAGTAACTCGGTGTAGCATAGCTTAGCGGTCAAAAAACTGTGTGCACCTTCCCTCCAGCAACACATGTCACCTGAAGGAAGGTTCCTACCTATATTCAGCAACCAATTACCCAAAAGAGAGACCCCTGCTGGACACACACTTACATAAGGTTTAAATAAAGACAAAATGGCTCTTACATACCGACCCCTAATTGGGATGAATCAAACATACCAATTCCCAACACATAACAAAGAGCCACACATAAATACAAATAGTGAGCACAATAAACACACATGATGCTTATAACAAAACCCTTTAGCCCATTGACTCGTGTAAAAAACAAAGCTTTGCTACAGGCCTGTCTATAACACTGGTCTTAGTTTGTAAACGCACAGAGCGAACCAGCCCCTTTTTGTCAGGGAATGCCGTTGGATCCATAATGGTCACAATGTCTCCAGGCTTGAGGCTATTCTTAGTTTTATTCCATTTCTGCATCTCCTGTAGCAAAGGTAGATATTATCTCACCCATCTCTGCCAAAAGAGATCTGAAATGTATTGGACCTGTCTCCACCTTTTTTATGTACAAATCATATACATCAAACAATCCAGGGGATAATGTTGGTTTTCCTTTCAGCAACAGGATATGATTAGGGGTCAGAGCTTCAAGATCCATTGGATCATCAGACAATTTGGTGATTGGTCGATCATTTAAGATGGCCTCAGCTTCACACAAGACTGTATGGAAACCATCGTCATCAAGCATCTGCTGTTGGAGAACTGCAGTGAGGATTTTCCTCCACATGCAGATGACCCGCTCCCAAACCCCACCATAATGGGACCCAGCAGGAGGATTGAAACTCCACTTAATGCCCTTCTGGCACAAAACTCCTTGAATGTTAGCCTGATTCAATGATGAAAGTGCCTCCCTAAGTTCTCTTTTTGCCCCTATGAAATTTGTACCATTATCTGATAGAAAATGCTCCACTTGGCCTCTTCTACTGATAAATCGGTGCAGAGCATTAATACAGGCATCTGTGTCAAGAGAAGTGGCCAATTCAAGGTGAACTGCTCTGCTGGCCAAGCAGGTGAAGATGACACCATAACGCTTCGCTGTACCTCTTCCCTTCTTCACCACTATTGGTCCAAAATAGTCAACCCCTATGTTGGTAAATGGTGGATGGTCTGGCAGAATCCTCTCCTTCGGCAGGTCAGCCATCTTCTGCCCCATCATCCGGGAATTATATCTTTTACAGAAACAACATTCTGCTATGATCTTTCTCACAGCTGAGGTAGCACTTGTGATCCAATACCTCCTTCTTAATGTAGACAACATGTGGTTACGCCCACTATGGCCAAGCTGTTGATGTAAATCCTTCAGTATGAGGGTAGCCACATGCTGATCTTTAGTGAGGAGTAGTGGATATTTTGTATCTTCTGGCAAAGAGCCTCGTGTCAGCTGTCCTCCGACTCTCAAAAGCCCATCATCCAACCATGGGTCCAGCTTATAGATGGTACTCTTTTTGCTTACTATATCCTTCCCAGAAGACAAAGCAGCGATTTCCTCAGGGAATCTTTGCTGTTGGCAGTAGCAGATTATAGCCAGCTCTGCTTCCATAAGATCTTCTGCTGACAAGATTTGTCTTCCTATTGCACCTTTAACTATCCGACTCTCTTGCACCAAAGCACTCTGCTTGTTGGCATCAGCAATATCTGATTCCATCCTCTTGAGAGTTCTTCTCCACAATAATATCCTCTTCAACCCAAGCAACCAGCCAACTGCTACTCGAAGTTTCCTCCAATCTGAAAAGTAAGCCATCAGCCACTCTGTACCCTTCAGTGCACCTTGAGTATTTACCACATTTACAACGGCTTCTTTCTTGACCTCAAGGTCGTCAACCCCTACTGCAGTCTGCACAAGATTTTTGGGCCACTCCTCTTCTGGTTTGCACAGAAACTTGGGGCCTTCTATCCATCTGTTTTTCTTAACAAAATCTTCAGCCCTCCTTCCTCTGGATGCATCATCAGCTGGATTCTCCTTTGAGCCAACATATCGCCACTGGGTTGTCTTTGTGCTTCCTCTGATAATGGAGACTCTGTTTGCAACATAAGTATGAAAACGTTTGTCCTCATTCATGACATACTTGAGCACAGATGTACTGTCTGTCCAAAAGAAAGATTCTTGCAACTGGAGCCTCATCTCTTTCTTTAACATCAGGTCAACACGACCAGCACAGCAGCAGTTAACTCCAAACGGGGAACAGTGATGACCTTTAAAGGGGTTACTCTGGCCTTGCCCATGAGGAAGGCAACATGAACGCCACCATTGTTATACTGTACTCTAAGGTAAGTGACTGTGCCATACCCTTGTTCGCTTGCGTCTGAAAAATGATGAAGCTGAGCATGTATGTAAGACCAACAGCTTATGGGCTTAACGCATCTTTCAACTTTGAAATCAGACAGTGCATTCAGCTCCTTCAACCACCTTTTCCAGTCATGCAAAATGTCATAGGGCACAGTCTCATCCCATCCAAAATTCCTCCGACATAACTCCTGTAACATGATCTTAGCAGGTAGCACAACTGGTGCCAAAAATCCAAGTGGATGGTATACAGAGCTGGAAACCGACAACATCCCACGTCTTGAGCAGGACTTCTCCTGGACCTCCATTTTGAACTTAAATGAGTCAGTTTCCGCACACCACAACAATCCAAGTACTCTCTCAACAGGCAGACTGTCCCTGTCCAGATCCAGCTCCTTCCACTCTTTGGCTCTGTGCTCCTCGGGAATGGTTTGCAGGACAGTGCGCTTGTTGCTACTCCATTTTGTCAGAGTGAAACCTTCTCGCTGACAGAGAATGGAAAGATCTTTAACTAAACAAACTGCTTCATCTTCAGACGCCACACTCTTAAGGCAATCATCTACATAGAAGTTCTCTTTGAGAGTTTGAACAACCTCTTCTCGAAACTCAGAATGATGATCATCTGCTGTTTTTCTCAAAGCAAATGCAGCACAACTCGGAGAGGAAACAGCCCCAAAGAGATGGACATTCATGCGGAACACTGACACCTCCTTTGTAATATCTCCGTTCTGCCACCACAAAAAACGGATGAAGTCCCGGTCCTCTTCTGCCACCCGAACCTGATGAAACATTGATTGTATGTCACCCATGACTGCTACAGACTCCTGCCTAAACCTCAAGAGGACTCCAATCAAGGTGCTTGTGAAATTGGGACCTTGTAAAAGGGCTTGATTCAAAGATGTTCCATTGAATGCCGCACCACAATCAAAAACCACCCGCAAGTTCCTCTTCTTGGGATGACGTACACCATGGTGAGGAATGTACCACACCTTGCCGCTCTCACCTTAAAGCTGATGAGTGGGCACTTGCTCTGCATATCCTTTTTTAATCATTTCATTTACAAATGATACATACTCTTGATAAAACTGATCATCTCTCTGGAACCTCCTCTTCAATCCAAGTATCCGCTGTTTTGCCACAGAAAAACTGTTAGGAAGATACACATTTTCTTTTTTAAATGGCAACTTCAAGGTATAATGATTGCCATGAAGCTTGGCAGAACTCTGCAATCTTCAAAAACTTTATATCCTCTCTTGACAATCCTTGCTCTTCTGCAGCTCTTTCATTGAAGTCATGGTTGTATTGTTTATGCAACATCTCCTCCAATCTACACACAGAAATCCTGTTAACCACTGCAGAACAGTCTTCAGCCTCAAAGCTGCCTGCATGCAAATGACCATTGATGACCCAACCTAATGCCGTTCTCATAGCATAAGGGCCATCCCCATGGCTGTTTATGACTTCCCAAGGCTCCAACATCTTAGGAGCGTTGTTTCCAATCAACAAATCAACATTAGCCATAATGCTGGGTACTTTAACCTTTGCCAGGTAAGGCCACTTAGACAAATCTCCTTTAGACACAATGTTGTCAGAACTTACAGGCATTTGTTTCTGTGTGAGCGTTTGTGGAAGCTGATAGAAGATGTTACCATCAAGAGCAGATACTTCCAAACCTGAGAGTGCGTATGCAGATACAACTCTTTCCTGTCCCATAGTTTGTAACAGAAACTGAGTTCCTCTACCAGAAAGATTAAGCCGCTGCATAAGACTTTCAGTACAAAAAGTCACAGAACTGCCAGGATCCAGGAATGCATACGTCTGGATTATCTGATCTCCTTTACTGGCCTTGACTTGAACTGGTAAGATAGAAAGCAGACAGCGATCTTTTCCAGCCCCTGTATGACCACATGTTTTGGCAGATCCTAAGAACTTAAATGCCTCCGCATCCTCTGAATTGGCCATATATCGGTCAACATGAAGCACCTTGGGATGGTGCTGACTACATATCCTAAAGGTCAATCGTTTGCCACAATTACAACTCATGTGTCCAGCACTTAAGCAACCAAAGCAAAGCTCTTTCTCCTTTAGAAAGTCTATCTTTTCCCTTTGCTTCCTCCTTTTGAATTGTTGACAGTACTCCAATACATGATGCTTAGCACACCACACACATAATGGAATCACTTTAGAATTGTTTGGTGGCAATTCTGTCCTCATATTCTTAGAGGTTTCACCAAAGTCCACTGTTGCAACGTTAGTGGTAAAGATGTTTCCTTTAACTCTGCCTTCTGGAGATAGCCTTGGTCGATTAACAGGTCTTGTGATAGTTGGCAAATCCCTAATATCACCAAACCAGGGATCCATTAGGATGCCAACCTGTCTTTCAATAAACTCCACAAGATCTTTGAACAAAGCTCTACACTGCGTAGTTTCCAGAATTTTATGTGCGACAGTTCTCCACCACTCTCTGGGCTTGAACGGCAATTTACACATAATAGCTCTCATATTGCTTGGCATATCTAACTCCTGAAGGTATTGCAATTCCTCAGTGATGTTGCAACAACCACGCAGAAAAAGGGCATACGATTGCAAACCATTGACATTCTCCCCTTTTATTAAGGGCCAAGACAAGGCTCTTTCCAGATAAGCAGTGGCAATCCTGTACTTATTGCCAAAATGTTCCTGCAATAGCTGTTTTGCCTTAGCATAGCCAAGGTCAGGGGTCATGTGTAGGCAACTACGTACTAACTCCTTTGGCTGCCCCCTAGTGAACTGTTCCAAGTAATATAAACAATCACTACAGCTTGCCTTTTCCTCCACTCCCTTTTCAAATGCCCTGATAAACGAAACATACTGAAAAGGATCTCCATCAAATAAAGGTATATGTCTGGCTGGTAAAGATGAACAACGTTGCTGTTGGACAAGAGCTGACGTTATTTCATTTTGCTTTTGCATTATAGTGCCAATGTCACCATACTGACTCCCCATTTGTGGCCGAAAAATTATTTCAGATGCTTGTTGTCCATGTTGAACTGATGTGGGTCGAGAAATTATTTCAGATGCAAAAGGTCTACGAGGTTGAACTGATGTGTCTCCTAGTGCATGCTGGGAATTCCGCCTTTCTGAGTCCATACAATCATGCCAAGGCTGCTGACGAATTTCCTGATACGGCACATAAGACTTCAAAGAGGGATCCACTGCTGGTACTTTATTTGCAGTTTTGCTGTAGTCAACAAGTTCAAACTCCTCTGCCATTGGATTTAATATAGTTGCAGATGCTTTCGCGTCTTCCTTTTCCAATTGAGACTTCCCAACATGAGAGGCATTAGAAACACTGCAACTTTCAGAGGCCTTAAGAACTGCAAGTTTAGCATTGGATTCTAATAGCATTGCTTTCAGTTCCAGTTGCTCCTTTTTCCTCTTAATCATCTGCTCTTACTCCTCCAAGTCCTGTCTTTCCTTTAAAGCTGCCATACGAACAAGCAGCGCAGCCTTATTTGCCTCCGCTTTAATTCTGGCAGAAGAAACACTACTGCATGTACTCGCTTTACTTGGATGTCTACTTCCAACATTTGAAATACTATCATCAGGATTAACCCCATCAACTTGTCATTCAAGACCTCATTTGTAGTAATTTCATCATTTTCATTACATGATACCCACATTTTGACTTCAGAAATAAAGTCATTATTTACAATCATTTTTGCCTTAAACCATGTGTCATGTTTTTCCTTCTCACTTTCAGGTAACATACCCATCAAAGGACCATGAATACCTTTTACTTTATCACACAAATCTAAAAGATCAACAAAAGCACTTTGCACCTCTTTTACGTGTCTTTGTTGCATCAGACCTTGTATCTTTTTCCTTAAATTAGTAGCGTTAGTTAATACAGATTTTCTATCACTCTGCAACCTTTTCTACAAACGCTTTAGGAGTTAATTTCACAACACGTTTTTGTTTGTCCATTTGAACATCAACATCAGTAAAGACACCATTGTTCAACTGAAGCGCTTCCATAGACCTGTGCTCAGTTTCCGCCGGCTTCATAATCCACCGAATATTCAAAGCACGATCGAAGCAACAATAAATTAAGTTCGCAAAGTTAGTTATACTCTTTGACAACCAATGCATTGGATTTATGTCCCCATGTTGTGTGCACACAAAGTTAAATGGCCATTCAACAATAAGTAGCGCTACAATAAGTACCTCTTCACGTTGGGCGCCAAATGAACAGAATTCCTCTGCTGACGTTTGTAGAGCAGCTCCAGTGTCTTTCCTCACGCTGTTAGATGGTCCCTGATCCGAAAGCAAAGACGCACACACACAATCTAGATATGCGATGTCCTCCTGTCGTGGCTGCAGCTGATCTCTGTTGTAAACGAAATCGATGCAAAGACGCGCACACACAATCCAGTCAATCTCGTTCAACTGATGATGAAACTCCAATGCAAAAATAACCTTTTGAGTAAACAGTTTTTTGACTAAATGTAAGCAGCCAAGTCTATTACTTTAAGCAGCTGATGGCTGCTGGAAGGTGCTTGTTAATGGAGGCGCTCGTTCAGGTTGTGATTCACTGCAATGTCCACACCAAGTTAATAAGCTTACATTGTAGATTTATTTTACTGTGACTGGTCCTCATTTCTAGTAAGCAAGAGTCCAACAAACAGTCAATAAATCCACAGTTACAAGTCCTTCACCAGTACAGATTTCCTACTGCACAGCATGGCATATAGTAACTCGGTGTAGCATAGCTTAGCGGTTAAAAAACTGTGTGCACCTTCCCTCCAGCAACACATGTCACCTGAAGGAAGGTTCCTACCTATATTCAGCAACCAATTACCCAAAAGAGAGACCCCTGCTGGACACACACTTACATAAGGTTTAAATAAAGACATGGCTCTTACAATATCTGTCTGTGTGTAATGAATGAATATAATATCCAAGTTTCACTTTTTGAATGGAATTACTGAAATAAATAAACTTTTTGATGATATTCTAATTACATGACCAGCACCTGTATAATAGGCAGCAAGACACATAAGGAGCAGGTGAAACTAATTAACATTAACAAGGACTAAATGAGGGAGAGTAATGAGGGAACAAGTACCCCTTTTCCACCAAGGCAGAGCTGGTGCTGGTTCGGAGCCAGAGCCTAGTTTCAAATCGGTTCTTTGTTTTTCGACCACCAAAGCACCAGCTCCGAACCAGTAAAAGTGGTTCTTAAGTAGCACCAAATCATTGCTGGTCTAGAAGTAAGAACCGCTTACGTCAGCGGCTGGGGGCGGGGTTACCGTGACCAACAAGATGAAGTGAGCGCCATTTTTGAATTAGCAGATAAACACGATGGATGCTATTAAACAAAAACACTTGTGGTCAGAGGAGGAAACAAGCTGCTTTATTGCACTCTGGTCCTCTGCAGAAGTCCAGAATAAGTTAGACGGGGCTTCGCGGACGAAACCGGTTTTGCAGCAAATTCAGCGAGAGATGGCTGTAGCGGGGTTCGACCAGAACCTCCAACAGATAAGCAACAAACTAAAAAAACTAAAGAAGGACTACAGAGACCAAAAAAAGGACCTCGGTCGAAGCGGCAATGGTCGCCCTCGTCGAAACCCACATTTCGACGTTCTCGACTCTGTTCTGGCTCTTTAGCCTGTGGAAAAGCAAACCGGTTCTTTGGAGGCTCATCAGTCGAACCAACTCCGAACTGACACTAGCTCTAGCTCTGAACCAGCACCTGGTTCTTGTTGGTGGAAAAGGGGTAAAGGAGGCAGAGTCAAGAACCACATTGCAAGGCAAACACAAAGACAAGACATAGAACATGAGTGTCTGGATCCCGAAACAAGACCAAAGAGTCAGATCAAGATATCATGCTCTAAACATGGAACACAGACTAGACAGAAGATAATTTTTATATTAGTGTAGAAACTAAAACTAACTGGTGAGTAAAAGATCAGTTTTATTACTGTATCGGTCTATATTCACACTTTTCTATCCCCATTTTGAAGAAAATTGCACAACAAGTACAAGTTCAAGCATGTTGTAGTTATGCACATTTTTAGCCCTCCAGCAGTCTTTTCTTGCATGAAAATGGTTTGTTCAGGGCAAACAGTGGTTTGTTTTTTTTCTATTCAGTGCAAACATTAACGATCAAGGACACAAAGAGCCATTGCTCCACTAGAAGATAAAGTCCCTTTAGTTAAAGATTTACATTTGTGGTTGAATCTACATTCAGGAATATTCACAAGAGTACATTAGCTAAAAAGTGTGACAACTTGCTGTCATGGGGTTCCCCAGGTTTATGTTTAGGAAGTACAACAGTGCCAAAAATGGGTTTATAATATTAACAGTCCAGGTCAGTATATATCAATAACTTGTTAAATATCAAATGCAGCATATATCACAAACAAATTGACACAAGAAACCTAGCTAATTATTCTTTGGAAAAAGTGCACCACACAACAAATTCATTTATAGGCTACAAAGATATACTGTTATTAACAACCTTATATAAAACACCATTATACAATATACACCAATATACATGTTAAATCTATTGATACAAAGAATTTAAAATTATTTATTGGGAAATATTGAAGGCTTATATAACAATTCATTCATAATACCAGTCGTTTTGAAATACACAGCCACATAAATCCACATTTAATCCAGGTGAATGTTCTGAACACTCATTATTTATAGTAAAGCTAAAAAGCACATCATTCTTCCATAATAAACCAACATTTAAAAAGAAAAATGACCTACTTGCCGTGAATCCGTTCAGCTATGTTCAAAAACTATAACAAAGCAAAACTGAATCATTCCATTATGCTCAAAGAGAGGCAAGATGAAACCTGATATTTAAGAATCACAATCCTACAGTATCACAACCTGTCTCCCACAGTACATACCTGTATAATCACAGCCTCAAAATCTATATAAATTCCATTGCCGAGTCAAGTGACTTTTGGAAGATTTGCTCATAAATGGAGTACTGTAGAGTAACAATTTTAGCCTTGTGCAAGAATTATAGGTTCCTCTTTTGACCAGTTTTGTCATAAGTCAGTTTCATGCTCTAAGGAGACATGCTCTAAGGACACGTTTCTGAGGAAACGTCCTATGGTGGGCCAAATCTGCCCCCTGGATGAGACTAACAGTATCCACACATTATGGTATGGGGAGGTTGTTTGAGTTTTAAAGCTTTTACAAGTTGTTTTTTTTTTTGTTTTTGTTTTTTTTACAATTGCTTACACACTCAAATTAAAACAGTAAAACCTGACACTCAAGGCGCAAAACCTCAGCCTAGAGCTGCACAACTATAAGCACATTCTCAGCCTCACAGTTTTTGCAAAACACTAAACACACTTCTCTACATTAGACACAGAAATCTAACATGATGACACTTCTTCTTTTCAAAATCGTACTTAAGCAATAGTAAAAAACTGTAAAGGAACAGGCCACCCACAAATTTAAATTCAGTTTATTTACTCAACCTCATGTCATTCCAAACTCATATTCTGTTTTTGTTTTTATCCATGGAACACAAACAAAGAATTTTTGAATAATCTTTAATCAGATCTTCCCTTACAAATTTGAAAATGATTTGCCGCAAATGTTTGCCGCTCTTTGCCGGTAATGGTGAACCTCCGGCAAACCTTTGGCAACAATGGACAATTTGCCACAAAGCTCAATTGCAAGTGAATATTATCAGTGGCGAATTTGCTGCATGTTTGCCATGAACTCTTGATTTTCGTAAGGGTTTTTCATGTAATGACAGTTCATAGTAACCAAGTTCGTCAAACTCTGTGAAGGACAAAACATACACCATGAAAGAGCCATAAAAGTGGTCCTTATGACTTGTTTGCTATATTCTCAATCTTCTAAAGCCGTACAACTGCTTACCACACAATAGAGGAATGAATTGAAATTAACCCTCACTGATGATCTTCCCCTCCATCTGTAGGCCCCAGCACACTTACGTAGAAGTACTTCTTCATTCTTCATTCTTTGTTCAGAGGTAAAAAGATGTTCGAAACATCTGAGAAATGACATAATGTTTGTCTTGTTAACTTTCTCAAATCATGGAGATAATGCGCTAACACGCTATATATGTGCCGATTACACTTATCACTTGTTATTTATGATAACACTGATACTAATGCATAATGGGGGTATAAATGAGTGTTAATGGGCAGAATATGGACAAAAGATTGATTATTGGCATATTTTACTTGGGCAGATGTGCGAATGGCTTTCGGCTGAAGATGGTGCATTAGTGAAGCAGAATATCAAACAACAGAGAATATGAGCACTTAAGAGTATTTTAATAAATTTGATTCCTTTTGTAGACTAATTAAACAAGAAAAAATGCATGATTTGTTCTTGGAAAATCTCTCTACGTGAAAAATCGTACAGATGTTGGCAAATATGCATTGGCTTGCTAATAAATCTGCATGCCGGTGTGGTCATATTGACGGATCTTAACTGACTGAATGGAAATTAGTTGTAGGCCTCAAAGTAGGTGGAGCTCCAGGTCACACCTACCGACAATATGGACCAATGGCAGTAAAAAGGTGTTAAGCAGTTTTCCTAAAAGTTTGCCCTGACCAGCTGTTACAAACCACCAAAACGAACTCAAAAACACTATTTGTTCTAAATTACGTCATCAGTTGGACATTAGTGACATAAAAAACCATTGGTTCTCGCATGTCTTGTGACCAAATGTCATTGACGTCAAACCTGACATGGCATGTCCAATTGCACCATATTTGATTCGAGTAGTAGAAGACGGAACATTTTTCAGTGAATTACAACTTGAATCAATTGAAATAGGACCCTATTTTAAGACCACTATACATTGTAAGTGCAGTGTAATGTGATATATCATTCACGCAAAGTCAGTTAGCATCACCATGAAGTTTTTGTATTTTTGTGCAAGCGTGCACTAAGTTTTAAGACTTGTTTAAAGTTGCGTCCGCTTGTTCGAGAGGGGTCATGCATAGCACTGCGCCTTAACACAGACACAAATGTAGTCATATTGACTATTTTTATAATACTTATATTGTGCTTATTTAATAAGTAACTTCTTTAAAGTGTTAATAGTTAATAGTAACTACGTTAAAGTGCTTCTGTATGGAGTTTCCTTTGTGTCTTTTTTATTCAATCAAACATACTGTGTTTGAGAGTAAAGCTAATTATTTTGTAACAAAAAAATAAGAGTGCAAAAAAGTCTTCTAAAGACTCAAAAATAAATAAGTTGATAACAAAATTATTTGCAGTGCGTGTAATCTTTTGAACACTTTTTTTTATTGTTTTGTGCACTTCAAAAACTTTTCATCGCAAACCCACATATTTTGCTCTCTTTTCTGCTGTCTTTTTTGCGGGTGGTAAATATTTTGCTTGCGAGTTGAAAAGTTTTGCTTGCGAGTTGAAAAGTTTTGCTTGCGCGTGAAGCTGTACCTCAGTGGGCGATCTCTAACAACCAGATGAAAGGGCTTTTTCTATTGGTCACCCTCGATTGAAGTGACAGGTTGGCCACGCCCACTACAGTTTCGCGCCGCTGCTGGCTGCTGCCATCACCGTCGCCAGTCTGTCATTCTGTCTGAGAGAAAAGCGTCAGCGAGCGAACTTCTAGAATGGCGAGCAACAGTTCGTTTACTGCGCTAAGGCCATCGCGTGTCCGTCGTGGTAGAGCTACCATAAATCGTCATAGAGACGTGGGTTCGAATCCAGCTCTGGAGTATAAACCTATTTATGAAATTATCTTCATATAATTATATTATATGTGATTTTAATCATGTGAATTCAATCTGGTGATGTTTCGTGCCTTATGGTACACAATTAAGAATTATCTGTACAGTTCGTATTGTTTGTGTTGCTATTAAAACGAGTATAAATGATACATAATGATACATGGAATGATTTAAATGGTGTAACAATTCTTCTGTTGTGTCATAAATATTGTCAAATGTTTTTTTTTAAGTACTACTCTATTGATGTATGATATCAATGGTGTAGTTTGATATATCAATAATACTGGAAAATGCTTCCACCATTAAAATACTTGCTATACAACTGTAAGTGTATTGTAAATAAAAGGGCTTATTAAAAATAATAATAAGGTGAGCACACATAGTAACAAATCTGTTTATTTGAATTAAAATGTGTAATAGAAGATTTCAAATAAGAATAATAATATTAAAATGTACACCTCTAATTATTACAATAATAACAATAAAATGAGGACAAATGTATAACAGTAAATGCAATAATAATAATTTACAGTTTTTGCTGAGTCAAAAACACATTTTACAGGTTATCTATTTACAGTAATGTAATTTGTATACATAATAATATACTATTTGCAGAATTAGGTATTCTTTAGATAATCAACCAAATTACATATATTATATAAAATAATACAAATTAAAATTGTGCAAATATGAGTAGTCACCACCATTACAATGCTTGCTTAATGAATAATGTATGAATAATAATAATTAGAAGAATCATATAAAAATATACAACTTTAAATAAAGTGCAAATACACGTAATCTTAACAAAAATGTGAGGGAAAATGTGTAGATTAATAATAACAATAATATATACTGTATAAATATACCAATATTATGCAAGAAAAATAATCAATCAAAAGAACTTTGATGCAGTTTAGTCAAGCGTTTCCCCTTCTA
Source organism: Moxostoma hubbsi (assembly GCA_032164185.1). Taxonomy (NCBI): domain Eukaryota; kingdom Metazoa; phylum Chordata; class Actinopteri; order Cypriniformes; family Catostomidae; genus Moxostoma; species Moxostoma hubbsi. Next base: position 7,715,172 of record JAVLUX010000052.1, on the reverse strand, counting down.
ATCTTCAGTGTGTGCCCTCTTCTTGCCATAGCCCCATGTCTGCAGAGCTGCCCTCCTCTCTGCAAATGGTTCTGTAGCTGTCTCCTCACAGTGCCAGTTTCCAAAATACTGGAGATGAGATGGTGGTTTCCCTTTCGTTGTTGCACTTCTTGCAAAGGATGACTTCAGTCTTACGCACATGTTTCCTTTTTAGTGATTCCTTCTGCTCCCTTTCCTGCTTTTTCCTCCTATAGTACTGAGTGGTGTATGGCACAGAAGGCTGTGGCGCTGCTGGTGATGTTTCCATACTTTGTGCAGGTAACGCCACAAATAGCATCATTGGCTGGGATGCAGCAGTGGCTGGAAGGATAACTGGGAGAGCCCTAGACAATGGCCCTGGCTGAGGAGGTGTAGGTGGATATGGCAGCCCTGGTTGAGGACGTGCAGGTGCTGGTGCTTGTTGCAGTACATTTTGTGGTATGTGTGGCCCAGATCTGGTTTTGGCCATACCAGCTGTATTTGGTGGCAAGCTGAAAATGTGTGGGTCATCATCACAACCACTCTGCAGTCACACTTTTTTTTGGAGGGCTGATGGAAGCCTGTCTGGTGCTGTCATTGGTGCATCTTGTGCAGGGATTCCTTGAGTCAAAATATCCCTCTCCTGAGATTTGGCACGTCTGCTGTACCTAGAATTTATAGAAATTAACATGCATAATTAATAAATAATGTGAAAAGTATTGAACAGAAATTAATATGCATAGTTTGCATAACTAATAAATGGAATTAGCTGAATTAGCTTAGTGGCTGAATATATTGCAGATTCCATAACATGCTATTCCGCAATAAAACTTATTTTTTGGGTGAAAATACTAACGTGCCTATGACTGAGGGGCTGGTGCACCGGAGGAATCTTATTATAACGTTAGTTCCTCGAACTACTAACGTTATAGGAACTAACGTAACCAGTGACTTTAGTGCACGCTGATTGGCCAAAGTCGTGTAAATACAGAATATATAGCCTATATATTTACTCCAGAAACTAACTATACGAACATCGAAAATAGTGGCCTCTTAACCTTTAACGTTACGCTGAGAAAATCCAATGTGATTATGTATGTATGTATTATGTATGTCTGCTCAGATAGCAACATTGGACATCAATCGCACGGCAAACGGCACTATTTGGTGTTGGCTAATACAATCTAATCAGCGGTAACACTAACTACAGACTGGTCTATCCGACGCAACGTATTTAAATGGGACAGCATAAGAAGAGAGAATCATTCAGTTCAATTGCCACTGTTTATGATATTAAATTATCTTACTTACCCAGTAAACGACCTGTTGCTCGCCATTATAGAAGTTCGCTCGCTGACGCTTTTCTCTCAAGACAGAATGACAGACAGGCGACGGTGATGGCAGCAGCCAGCAGCGGCGCGAAACTGTAGTGGGCGTGGCCAACCTGTCACTTCAATCGAGGGTGACCAATAGAAAAAGCCCTTTCATCTGGTTGTTAGAGATCGCCCACTGAGGTACAGCTTCACGCGCAAGCAAAACTTTTCAACTCGCAAGCAAAACTTTTCAACTCGCAAGCAAAATATTTACACCCGCAAAAAAGACAGCAGAAAAGAGCAAAATGTGTGTGTTTGTGATGAAAAGTTTTTGAAGTGCACAAAACAATAAAAAAAAAGTGTTCAAAAGATTACACGCACTGCAAATAATTTTATCAACTTATTTATTTTTGAGCCTTTAGAAGACTTTTTTGCACTCTTTTATTTTTTTTGTTACAAAATAGTTAGCTTTACTCTCAAACACAGTATGTTTGATTGAATAAAAAAGACACAAAGGAAACTCCATACTTCTGTATGATACCCTGATACAACAAAATGTACTCCTACTGAAAAATATCACCTCGATTATCATGGAAGGAACTGTCAATGCACTTTTTAAAAGGAAGAAAAATATATATTGAATGGAAAACTTCAAATAGGTGGATAAGTCTTGTTAACACACACATGGATACAAATAAATACGTAATGATTATAATCCACAGTAAGTCCTGAATTTAATAAATTCATTCCATCCATGTGTTTATTGCAATTTCTAACTGTACCACGTGATGTCACTGTTAACTTTAGTTGAATATGGAAAAGTATGGAAGCAATTCAATGCCATATATATTTGCAAACAATATAAAGTATTGCAAAAGAAAATAAAGTTTTGCAAAAGAAAAAAAGTATTGAGCAAAAAAAATAAAAAAATTTTCAAACAAAAATGAAGTATCACAAAAGTAAAATAAAGTATCGAGGAAAAAAATAAAGTTTTGCAAACAAAAATAAAGAATTGCAAAATAGAAATTAAATATAGCAAAAACCAAGATATAATTAATTGCAGCATTGATTTTGCCACACATATTTTTCTTTGCAATGCCTACTAATTATTTTGCAACGCTCCTTTTAATTTGCATTTCCATCAAGTGTGAGCTCCTGATACCGTTTTGCCTTTGCGCTTCACTTTTTTGCGCGTTTCAGTATATGGCACTGTTTTGACGTGGGGGTGGAGTCAGGGGATTGGGGCGTGTACAACGGGCTCAGGGATGCCTCCCTGGAAGTTACGTCATTAGCTTGAGACACGGATCAAACATCATGGCTGAGCAGAGGCATCGCGGTGGATCTCAGGTGTGTAAAGTTGATTATTTCCTTTTATTTAATTAGCATTAAATGTGTATTAACAGCGTTTGCTTCAAATAAAGAAGTTAGAGATCAGTTAAAGCGGTGGATTTATTAGCCGTACTCGCTAACGTTAGCTAGCAGCTTTGGATAATGTGCATATTTGTAAGGAGTTATTAGTGTTAACAGATAATTGACAGTCGTGAGAGGATCCTCTGGTGTCAAACAACAACGCTGTCAACAAGTCATTTTTATTGTAGCTATAAATTAAGTAATATAACAAACTAAGCTGTCATTTCCATAATATCTTGTCAAAATATCATACAAACCGTATTTTGCGTTTTGTATATGTCAACTTGCTTTCTGACTCCTGTTGAGTGCACAAGATAGCAAGTCTTACTACATTGACGAAAACGGGTTTATTTAGTGTTTGTGACGTGCTGGTGTTTATTAATATGTAAATAATTTATAACCAAAGTTTACTATATTAAGTAACATTACATTTACATATTACATATAATTAATTTGACTTTTCTGCCAAGGATCTCTCATTGGCATTCATATGTACCTTGTAATAAACTTTCAATTGTAAATCCTGTAGCACTTGGATAATTTCCTCACATTCAAACACTCATGAAAAGCTTTCCTTTATATGTTTGCTCACATTTTCAAAGGATTATTGATTAGAGTGACCATTACTGTTACTGTATTCATGTTCCAGTCATTTTACTGTACAGTTTGTTAATTAAAAAATTAAAGGCAAATTCACCCATATGCAGTGTACAGTTCATTTGAATATTTATCCTCTTTAACTTAATACGAAGCAATAACCACAAAATAATTACCCCCAAATTAACATCAACACTGAAATAAGAGCGCATGTTTTATCTGTCAATCAGACGCACATGAAAGTTGCATTCGTTACTATAGCAACAGTAAACTGCGGGCGCATTTTCATAGAATCATCGTCTGGTAGAAAGATAAAGTAAAAAAAAAAAAGGTTGCATTTTATTACAATTAAATTAAGACCATCATGTCGTGGTGGTACCATCTGATGGTAATGACGTAAAAAACAAAAACTCCCTTAGTTACAAATGGACTGTTTGATCCATGAGAAAGTGAAGTTCAATGAAATAATATTCATTGTTAATTCTTACCTGATGACGTTTAAAAGAAAATATTGGCCTGGCTAAACTCATTTCATCAAACAGGCTTTTGCATCCTGTAAAATACCCTAACATATATATATATATATATATATATATATATATATATATATATATATATTAAAAAAAGTTTACATTGTGCTCCTAGGAGGGGTGCCAACGGTGCAGTTAATTTGCAGTTTTTTTATGTGTGTGTTACTATTTCAGTATGAATAATAGAAAACTGTCATGTTCATGTTTTGATGCAATATAATATATATAAATAAATAAAATCAAGTTTTTCCTTTCCTTGTTTTTATTTTTTATTGTCCAGAAAGCTTGTAACCAGTGATGGTCCTCTTGGCTCTGCAGAGACTCCCTGATGTCATTCTGCCGCAGCCTCCGCTCCAGCTTATTCCTGTATTAATTTATAATAATTATTAATAATAATGCATTTTATTTATATGTTCCTTTCAAGACACTCAAGAACACCTTAAGCACACTATTGATTGATTGATAATGAGAATACTGCAACTCAACCTAATGTATACTGTTCTCTCTATATGTTTGCTTTCGAAACGTAAATATAGATAAACAGCAAGCCAAACTCTGTTCAAGAGCCAGGATATGAGCGTCTTGCTCCTTTAATGGTACAACATGTAATGCACTTTACATGGGCAAAAACACCGGCCACTGAACCGAGTAAAACTGTAAATAAATGAAAGAAATATGGAAAACTTATTAGAAATCAAAATGACATACTTATTAACAGTGTAACAAGTAAAATGTATTTAGATACATTAGGTTAGAAGCATTATCAACACAGCGCACTAGCGCCAATCTGCAATACCATAAACATCTTTAATTATATCACGTTTAAACTCCTGCAATATACACTAGACAGATAAATGATTCAAATGAACTTACAGCCAATGCTTACGACAGGGATTAGAAGAAAGATCGATTCAGATGCAACACAAACATCTCAAGCGTTCACTGCACCATGAGCTCGTTATTTCCTGTTACCCGATGTGCATTGCTCGTGGAAAAACGTCAAAATAAAGGTCCTCACATAAGAATTTAACATAATAGCGGCAGGGAAAATTATCTTATACAGAATATTAAACAATCACGAAATTATAATATTTATAAATGTAAATGTCCATCATAAATTATACACAGCCTCTAACAAAGGCAGAACATAATGCAATTTAAACAAGAGTTTATAATGTCAATTACAGAAAGATGTGTGATAATTATTATGTAACATGTGTTATGACATGTCACAGTATGCAAATATGTAATTTTTAACTAATAAGACAAAAATCTAATATGAGAAGCTAATTTGATTAGGTGTGTGTGTATCAGTGTGCAGCAGGTGCAGAAGACACAGTAAACACTGTTGTGCATTCTGAGGGATTGTGCATGAGTACAACAGCATGCAGAAAGTGAGGTTGTTCTTTAAGATGCACATAGCTGTTATCTGAAATAAGAAAAGCAAAGAATTTATAAAAGTGTGATCATTTGTAAACAAGTACATGACATTGTTTTGATTTTTCTGTGTTGCCAACTCTCTTCCCTTATCTCTCTGATCTGTCACTTGTTGTATCTGGGTTTTCATTTAGATCATTTTAAAAGTTAAAGTTCATCTCAATACCATATAAAATGTAAGAAGACATTCTGGGTATGATGTCAGGAGATTATTTCTCTGTAAATTTGTCCAATACTACATTAAATGAGTTTAAATTTAATGTTAATAATCATGGCATGTTTGAACAAGAACTCAAAAATGAAACTTTTTACGAGTGTTTGAATATGAGGATCTGATCCACATGCCAGGACAAAATGAAATATTTGGGGTGATTTTGCCTTTAATTATATTAATAACAACCTATAAAGGAAAGCTTTTTATGATGTGTTGCAAGTGCTAGGATGAATTTTTGGTGTGATTTTGCATTTAATTTTTTCAAACTGTACAGTAAAATGACTGGAACATGAATACAGTAACAGTAATGGTCACTCTAATCAATAATCCTTTGAAAATGTGAGCAAACATATAAAGGAAAGCTTTTCATGAGTGTTTGAATGTGAGGAAATTATCCAAGTGCTACAGGATTTACAATTGAAAGTTTATTACAAGGTACATATGAATGCCAATGAGAGATCCTTGGCAGAAAAGTCAAATTAATTATATGTAAATGCAATGTTACTTAATATAGTAAACTTTGGTTATAAATTATTTACATATTAATAAACACCAGCACGTCACAAACACTAAATAAACCCGTTTTCGTCAATGTAGTAAGACTTGCTATCTTGTGCACTCAACAGGAGTCAGAAAGCAAGTTGACATATACAAAACGCAAAATACGGTTTGTATGATATTTTGACAAGATATTATGGAAATGACAGCTTAGTTTGTTATATTACTTAATTTATAGCTACAATAAAAATGACTTGTTGACAGCGTTGTTGTTTGACACCAGAGGATCCTCTCACGACTGTCAATTATCTGTTAACACTAATAACTCCTTACAAATATGCACATTATCCAAAGCTGCTAGCTAAAGTTAGCGAGTATGGCTAATAAATCCACCGCTTTAACTGATCTCTAACATCTTTATCTGAAGCAAACGCTGTTAATACACATTTAATGCTAATTAAATAAAAGGAAATAATCAACTTTACACACCTGAGATCCACCGCGATGCCTCTGCTCAGCCATGATGATTTGATCCGTGTCTCAAGCTAATGACGTAACTTCCAGGGAGGCATCCCTGAGCCCGTTGTACACGCCCCAATCCCCTGACTCCACCCCCACGTCAAAACAGTGCCATATCCTGAAACGCGCAAAAAAGTGAAGCGCAAAGGCAAAACGGTATCAGGAGCTCACACTTGATGGAAATGCAAATTAAAAGGAGCGTTGCAAAATAATTAGTAGGCATTGCAAAGAAAAATATGTGTGGCAAAATCAATGCTGCAATTAATTATATCTTGGTTTTTGCTATATTTAATTTCTATTTTGCAATTCTTTATTTTTGTTTGCAAAACTTTAATTTTTTCCTCGATACTTTATTTTACTTTTGTGATACTTCATTTTTTTTTGAAAATTTTTGTTTTGTTTTTGCTCAATACTTTTTTTCTTTTGCAAAACTTTATTTTCTTTTGCAATACTTTATATTGTTTGCAAATATATATGTGGCATTGTTCTGACTCCATAGAAAAGCATCTCTTTGTAGGTTTGTCTGTGTAGTGATTTTTCTTTATTTAAGGTTGATTCATTATTCTCTCTGTTTATCTATCAACAACTCAATATCTCTATTTAGACAGCACAGATAGAGTGTTTGATATAAACCTGAACCATTGAAGATTGATATATATATATATATATATATATATATATATATATATAAGTCGAAATTGGCAGATATAAAGTCGAAATTGGCAGATATAAAGTCAGAATTACGTTTATTATTATTATTATTATTATTATTCTGTGGCTGGATCAAGACACAATGATACAGCCATTAAAGCAAAAGGGAGACAAACTGTACAAAACACTAAGCTATTCTGAAACTGTTCATTTCTCAGTTCAACTTCACTTGAATTGTTAAGTTGATAACAATTTATAATGGGAAAAAAGTGTATTAATTCAGAATATTGTCAAATAATAGCATTTCCACTGGTGGTCTCAGACTCTGGACAGTACAGTATGTTGTTGGGGCAGACAGCACAGACTGCATGTGTGATTAGAAATGACACCCATCTTCTAATAGCCATCTCTCAGTTCTTAACCGATCCATATGACAGCGCACATAAAGTCAAACACACTCTACTAATGGACTCTGTCACTTCTAAATGAACGCTTGGGCAAATGAGATGGGAAGGGCAGTGTGAATGACCTCCCCACCCCCTCCTTTCACGATTCCCCTTGTGCTCTTCAAGCAAAGGTGCCTTCAGTTGTATTTTAAAGAAAAATAACACAAAACAATTTACAATAGGGAGAGCATTTTCGGTTAGAACCACTAAGGATTTACTAAAATCTCTTAATGGTAAACAAGAGCAGTCCTCAAGCAGTGAGTGCACCCTACCACAGACACACACAAACACACTCACACTTTCAGACAATATGGCCTGGCAGCACAATTATGTCCAGATAATTATAGCCAGATTAGGAATTATAACTGTTTTGGCAGATGGCTGGTTAACCCACATTCAGATGTGGCATGTCAGTTCAGTCCAATTCACCAGAAATGCATAATATAAATAATAAAAAATATCCCACTTACACTAAATGTATAGTAACCATAGTTTCCTTCTAAATACTATAGTTACTACAGAAAGTGTATTGACTGCTTGGCCAATTAACAGAAATGTCAAACCATTTTTTCAGCACCTCATGCAGTCGAATCGTGTTTTTTAAGACTCCGTGTCAATTATGTGTTCGATGTAAACAGCCCCTCGGTTATCCTTTGCATCAAATACATAATCTAAGACTTGTCATTTGATGGCGTGACAGCGTGAAGCATTTACATTTTTCCATTGATCATGGTATAAATAATGGGTGGGGGGGTCCTATGGGGTTTGCTTGCTTGTTTTGATCTATAGTTGCCACCTGTCCCGTAAAATATGGGATCGTCCCATATTTAAAGATAAAATGATACGTCCTGTATTGAATCAATATGGGATGCAATACAGTCACTGAGTCATAAAGATAAGTAGGCCTACGGGTGAAGGAAGAAAAAAAATATGCGGAAAAGTCAGGGGTTAGGAAAGTTCTCATTTCAGCATATTTTTTTTTAAACCTGTGGAGGATGTGGTTCATTTAAGTGTCCCTTATCTTCAAAAGGGGCAACCCTACCCCCATCCCCCACGGAATCTATGCCCCTGCACACAACACATTTTCTGTTGTCAAATATTTTAAGTGGTTACAACACATTATGAGGCTATTGCACCTTGAATTGAATTGTTTACATGTCCTTTGCTATTATTAATTTGTATTGTAGCTTACACGTTTATTGACGTGGCATTGCCCACTGTAGTACAATGAATCTGTCAACTGTCTTACTGTCATCCAAAAAAACTTGACTTGGTCTCGCTGTTTTACTAGCGATTCAGCAGTTAAAAACACGTCTCGAGACACCTGCGTTCTATTCTACCTGAGGAGCTGTACAGTATACTAGCTTTTGTTTTTGCGTCATGGTACATTCGGTGTGAACGGCCCCTTACACTATTTAAAGGAGACTCCATATTAATTTATTATCTAGGCTATTTAGAAAGTGGTTAGCTCATGGTACATTTTATTTTTGTAGTACACAATGCTTCCTCAGTAGTACATATAAACCTAAAGTGAAGCGCAACAGACAAATGTTTATCATATTGACCAGTCAAAACACTCCATCGTGAGTCAATAATCCAGCGCGCGCTCTCTCGTGCGCTGCAGACTAACGGTAAAGCGCGTGTCCCGTTAAAGAGCGACAATCTGCGTCATGTGACGGCGGACGGACGGAAAGATGAAGATGGCGCAGCACCGGCGCTGAAGCGTCTCCCGTTCACACCGTACATAACGTTCAAAATAAGCCGAAATCGTCGTAGTTCGTCCTCGTGCACTTTTGTCTCATTTCTGCGTTAAATCACGGACAGACCGAGCCAATGAAATAAATAAATAATCGTCTCCATCATCAGATGCTGTCGCCGCTGCATCCATACCGGAGGATTCAGACGCACGGATGGAGAACCAGAGCCAGACCGTCGACTGTTTTACTGAAATATAACGCGGTGAAATAAACACGTCGGACCCTCTGCATTGAACTTTGATGTGTCAACGTACATGACATTTAACCGAAACTCTTCTGATATCTTGGTGATTTTACCGGGATCATGTGGACACCGACCGAGGACGAGAAAACTGGAGTGGGTGAGTTGAAAAATATAGGTTTTATTTTCCAGTACTGACGTGAATTTGTACAATGAGCTACAATTATCTGCCTTACACCTGATTGTATGTTTGGTATGCCAAAAAAATCATCTGAGGGACTGAAGAAGGCAAAGGACATCTGATGCTGTCATATGAAACTACATGACTAATGTCTATAAAACACACATATCATTTAAAGTGTTTCATGTTAATGGTGGGTATGCATGTGTAACGTGTTTTACAATATTAAGCAATTCTTTAACCACACTATTAGAATTCATGATATAAATCTATCCGCACGACTGCTGAATACTAACATGTTGTTACAGTATTACACTGCTGATGTTGTGGATACTAGACTTGACCGGCAGAGGGCGCCGAGAGCAGTGTGTTTCCAACAGGTGCATGGAGGCAAAAATCCGACATCACTAAATATAAAATCATGACTGTCTTGCACTCATCATCATCATCATCTTCGTCATTTCAGCTGGAGTCAACATGGGCATCCAAACCAAATCAGAAATGGTCATGTTTTCAGTGATGGAATGCCTACCAGCTGCAGTCACCATATCTACACAAATACAATCACTTCAATGCTTAAAAAGCCAGCACACTCCTCACAGCACCACCAGTGTGCTTGACAGAATCAGACAAGATCTGTGTACTTGTAGAAATAGGTCATTAGTACAATGCATCTTCTAAAGAAACAGAAAAGCTTGTATGAATCACAGCAGTTGCTGCAGAAAATGGGGAATTTGAGTTATATGTCGAATAATGGCCCGATGAGTCATTGTTTTCAGAGGGAACAGAATTAGGGGCGGTGTATGATTGGTCATCTACAATCTAGCTGTCACATCAGTCTTGGATAAAATGCAGATTTATTAGATGCATTATTTTGGCACTTGACTCAGTCCGAATGGTTCACTTCCTGTGCTTGTGACAGCCCTTCACTGGGATCTTTGTTATATGTATGTAATTTCCTGGCTGTTCAAATGTGATGTTAGTGGTTTGAGTAAATTCTACAGCACTGACAACAAGTGTTTATAGTCAGCGCAGACTCTTACTAGAAGTATATGGGTGACTCTTAAATTAGGGGAACTTTTATACTTGTTTAACATTATATATATATATATATATATATATATATATATATAAAATTTCCAATTTACTAAATATAACTATTTGTACCCAGGTGTAAATAACACCTCCCACACAGTGCGGCTATATGCACCCCAATAGTATATTGGAACCCGAAATTACAACAAACTGTATTGTGAGAGTTGCAGTAGTGGCATAGGACTTAAAGGCGAAGATATTGTGCCTTTTTGACCTGGCTTGATTCTGCATTTGTCACGCTCTTTTTCCCGTTCTGTTTCATGTCTCCTCTTAATATTTTCTTTTACACTACTTAAAATAATATTTAAAAATTAATATAGAGGTAGTTTTACTTTAGTAATGTTGTTGTGGACATGTGATTTTTTAAATTAATTTTGTTGGCAGAAACCATATATTTGATGCAATTAAAGGATTTGTTTACCATACAATGCAATTAAACAGGTGTCATCATGCCGTTATCTGTTGGACAGTCCAAAAGTCATGTTTAGGCAGCATAAAAGTAACCCACATGACTCCAGTCGATCTCCACAAGGCTCTAGTCAATCAATGAATGTCTTATGAAGCAAGCCGATAGGTTTGTGTAAAAAATTAAATCGATAATTCAAACTTAAGAGTTATTTATTAACTTTTAAAAAACGCTTCCTGTAAGCAGTCGACCCATCACCGAGCTGTCGCGTGACGTAAGCACGATGACGCGTTTACGCACACTTTGTTTACAACAGAGGAACATCACGCGAGAGTTAGGTCATTTCAAACAGCATCCCAGCACTGGCCAGATGTAACGATTTAAAGTTGAAGACATTTTAATGATCTATTTATTTTTCAGACAAACCTATCGGTTCGCTTCAGAAGACATTGATTGATCGACTGGAGTCTTGTGGATTACTTTTATGCTGCCTTAATATGACTTTTGGACCATCAAACAGCCAGCAGCATCAGTTTACTTGCGTTGTATGGACAAACAGAGCTGAAATGTGCTTATAAAAATCTTCATTGCTGAAGAAGGAAAGTTATACACATCTGAGATGGCAGAGTAAATCATGAGAGAATTTGTATTTTTGGGTGAACATATGAAATGCTGGTGTTACTACAGTAATATGGTGTTAATATAGTAATTACGGTTAATTTATTGGTTGCTATGATTTTACTACAAATTACCATGTTGATACCATGGTTACTGCAGTAAAACCAGTCTGGTTGACAATGGCAAAATGTTTACAAAATTACGTGCTGTATTACACGTTTAGCTTCAGTTTCCTAGTGAATTGTCCAGTGGGGGGCACCAGATTAGAATGAAATTATGTTGTATTCAGACAAGGTTTTTAAGGTGAATATTAGATGGATGCTTTAATGAGTAAAACATGACTCCCTAACCTAAAACTTTAACGTAAACCTAACCATTAGTTTCCTAAAAGATGAATGAGAAGTGAACAAAACAGGCATCCTTACCCCAAACCAATGCCTAAACCTAACCGATAGTGTTTTAAAAGCAAATTCAACATGAAATGCACATTTGCTGAAGCAACCATATCATTTCATGTTGCTTCTATGGCACTTTCGCTTCACTATCACACCGAGCGTCCTTGGCTGAGCTTGAGGTTTGGACTGCGAGTCCAAAGTCCAACACTTTATCAGGTGAGCTACAGCAGAAGGTAATCACATTGGAATAAGTGTGTAAATGTTGTTGGGTCTGTAGTTCTCAAGCTTTAAAATGTATAATTTTTCAAATGGTGCATTAGAATAAAAGTGTTTTGATATCATAACTTAGCAGTGTTTGAGTAATAGTGCGAAGAATGCGTTTATAAAGTCATAAACAGCCATAGTACCCGTTATTTGTGTGAAAGACAAATTAAAAGCAATATATACATTGTCGTAGCACCACTAGTGTTAATTTCTCCAGGAAACAACGGAGAAAACTCAGTTTGCAAAAATGTAGTTACGTTCATTCCATGAGACTAGGTTGCGTAAAACCATGGTTCATTTTTCGTAAAGAAGGGATAAGGTTAGGTTTAGGGGTTGGTCTAGTGTGTCTGTGGGACTCTTAAGTAAACACAGTAAACATGCTGCAGTGATGCCTCTATACTGTTAGTATTTAATTAATGTTGCAAATAGTATCTGCCACTCAGTGGCATAGATTCTGGGTGGGGGTGAAGTAGTCCCCCTTGCTGCCACTATTTGCAGCAGAGTGCAAACAGCATCTAAATGAAAATTTCCAAACTCCACTTGAAAGGTGGACATATTTAATGAAGATTAATTTGTCAAGCTTTGAAGAAGTCAAAATAGCCTCTAATTAAAGAATCACCCATATTCAAATCATGTTTTTGAAAATGAAATAATTATTTCTTCCCTTTTGATTCTGAACCTTGTTCATGGGGAAAAGATTTATTTAAAAAAAATCTAAATAAATAGTTTAAGTGAGTTTGAACTTCAAAAGGTCTCTTCAGGGAGCCATATAGCCTGAAATATGAAGCTTTTTTCAGAGCTGTCATCCAACATTTGACAGTTTTAGTATTAACGATTATATGCGAAAGTCATACTGTATAATTAAAAACTCAGGAACAGGCTTACTAATTGTCAATCTTCAAGAGTATATCTGCCATAAGGATGGGAGTTTTACATTCCCAAGGCAGCAGAAGGTGGTAACTCGTGGATGTTCTCCAAAAAGGCTGCTCCCCCCACTCCCGAGAGTCTGGCACACCATTGAAAAACAGCTATTCATCCTAGCACTGTGTGAATGGGTCTTTGTGATGCAATGGGCATGTAGAATGTGATGCTAACCCTACAGCCTGCTAATGCACCACACAGTTCACATCAATGAAGGGCATTTTCCTTACCTACATTTACTGTAGAAAATATGTTGAACCATTGTTGGTTAAACATTGATTCTTCATTAGTTAGGTGTTGTATATTAAACATGCCATTTAATGCATTGCAGTAGACTTTAGACTGTTTAAGCCATTTTGACAAGGTCAGGTGATTTTAGTGTAAAACAAGACATTTTGAGGTTCTAAAAGAACGTATCATATGTGGGGCTGTGATTCATCTAAGATAATTACATCTAGAAGTTTGATTTTGAGGCTGGTAATCTGCACTTGGCCACTGAAGAGTGGACCAATTTTAGTAACTACTCTGCAGTGATTCATGTACAGAAATGTACAGTCATAGGCGACATTGTTGGTATAATGAAGACAATAAGATAAAAATCCTGTGTAAGGGGTCAGATTGTCCAATTTCATGGTTAAAGAGACCATTTTTTCACCGTAATGCCTAGAGGTGTTGTATAATTTACTAATTTACGCAATTACATAGTGTACATTCCCATTTTGCTCAGACATCTTGTAATATTACATGCATGGGGCATTTGCAAATACAATCACTTATGCTGTGTTTCTTTCAAAGTTGGATGTGAGGTATTCCTACTTGATCTCAGAATTTTGACCATATAGTTTTCTGTTGGTGTATGGCATATAAAGAAACAAAAAGGCATCATGGCACCAGTAAAACACACACCAGTGTTGCATTTAAGTAATATAAGAGACTATTTAGCAGAGACATGATAATTCTATTAAAATGAATGAGAGAAATTGGCCAATGGTCAACGGATGTAGAACGTAAATTCCACTTTACTGTTAAAAGAACCAATCGCTTTTTAGATACAAACATCGCCAGTCAATCAACTCGAGAACACAAATACGCATTAGCTATACAAGACAGGAAAATTGTGTTATTTAGCTTAATCTGAGGTAAAGAATCATGATTTATGATTCCACTGTTGTCAGCTTTCACGGCTGATTTGAAATATGTTCTTTCGTAAATGTAATCTTGACCAACCGTTTTGGATATTTCAGTGTCACCCATTCAATTGCGATTTCACGACTGGAAATAGCTTTCCGAGAGCGTTCCAAAGATGGCTGCCAGTGGACTTAGTTGCTAGAAAGACTTTGGTAATCCCCAATATGGCAGCAGCCAATGAACTTCAGTCACTGAAATACAATACTAGTGTGTGTTTTTCCTAGCTCTGATGAGAGCATAGGTTCTTTAGAATCTGTAGCGTGAAACATTCAGCTTGAATAATGTAGTCTGATTCCATAAAAATGGCATGAAACATTCAGCGTGATTCCTGAACGAATTACTTTTGTTTGTCAATAATTTTGAATCTATGCCACAAAACAAACAACACATCTTACCAAACTAAGGACTTTTATGAGCACCATTTGCAAGAGTCTGTTCTGTTAAAATGTGAAATGATCACATTTGGTAACAGAATGTTGTGGGCAGTTACTCCGATAAGTATTTCTTATTTCCAAATAGGCCCATTTCTTCCTCAAAAGTACTGAAAGAATCATTAATGGAACCATTATGGAACCAGAATTGTTAAGACGATTTAGAACAGGAATTTTTATATTCACTAGCATTCTCATCTTGATTTACACAAGTCAGCCCTATTTGCCAGTCCCAATAACATTACACTATTATCACTTTTGGAAATAAAAGGGATGTCCAGGTATGTTATCTAGCGGTAATGGTAATTTAATTTAATCGCCCAATTGTCACACATTATACATACATTTCTGCATATATACAGTGAAATTATTTATTTTTCACATATCCCAGCTATGCTGGGGTCAGAGTGCAGGGTCAGCCATGATTCGGCGCCCCTGGAGCAGATAGGATCAAGGGCCTTGCTCAAGGGCCACACAGTGGTGTCTTGGCGGTGCTGGGGCTTGAACCCCCAACCTTCTGGTCAGTAATCCAGAGCCTTAACCGCTGAGCCACCACTGCCCCATTAAATGATGATCAAATGATGCAGGAAAATTTAATTACCAGGCATATATCCATGCTGTAAAAAAAATCCTGTTAAATTTTCATTAAAAAACTGGCTGCTGTGGTTGCCAGAAAATCCAAGTAAAAAATACGGTAACCACGCTTCAGGATGTAATTTTGATGCTTGTATATTTTACGGTGCATTACCGTTTATATTAGTAAATGATATAAACTTAAAACTTTAACCTTCTGAAACTGTAACAATCTGCTCTTCACTTTATAATGTATTTTTACTCTCCGATTTTAACAATAATTGACCTTAAAAAGTACATGTACTCTCTTGTTAAACATAATATCAATTTTTACAGTTAATTATACTGTAAAATCATATTGTAAAATTACATTTATTATCTTTTTAAATATATTCTCATTTTTAACAGTATATTTTAAAGTAACTACCTGCTAACCAATTCATTTTTTTTATATTACTATAACAGTTAAAGACATGTTTAGTGAACAAAGTGCTAAACCAACGCAGACAATGCATGCAAATAAACTACACTATAATTGACATAACATGGCATTAGCACTTAGCAAGTACTGATAGACATGATAGTGCTAATTGCAGTCGTCTAGGACCTTTTGAGATCGGTTTGTCTCAGACTCTGCTAAAAGGAATGAGTCAATAGGCAGATAGGGCGACTATTATGTCCCTTAATTTAATCTGTATTGGATGGCAGGCTATAGAGGTCCTGGCTCACGCTAAGCCTGGGGACACTTTGGATATTCGCCTTTGAATATTCATCTTTGCTTAATGAAGAGTCTGCGCTCAATTAGAATATTATAAAAGGATGGGGCAGAAGGGGTGATACTGTTACAGAGATGGGGTGAAAAGGATGGTGGCCATCGTTGTTTAGTAGATCATTAAATCCAGTTATGAGCCATCACACTCACTAATGACAGGAAGAGACAGTGCTCAGGATTGCAAAATTGGTGATGAAAGTCTACTGGAGGCAGTGAGAGGGCCAACAGGCTATGGTTTTGATTGTTTTTTTTATCAAATTTTATAGAAAAAACAAGTCTCTGCTCCAAGAACCTCCAAGTACTTATAACATTCCTGTGACCAGAGGGATTTTGTCTCAAATGTGACTGTTGCGATGCAAGCAGGCACAAATATTTGGGATAGGAAGCTGGCTAGGGGAGTTAAACTGGCACGCAAGAGCTGTCATCTAAAGCCCCTCACTAACTCACACATGCTTTATTTTGTGAGCCTGCTCTGTACGCACTGCTGCACGCCTAACATGCCTGAATGCTTGCTAGAGACAATGAATGTCATTTATATATATAAAAAAACAAGAATATTTGCTAATCGTTTTATTTTATTTATTTTATTTTATTTATATTAGTTTGATCAAGCATGCGAAAGCTATATCTTAATGAAGTCTTATGGCCAGCTATAGTGGCTTTAGTGGATGAGTAATATACACTTACTGAGCACTTTATTAGGAACACCTATACACCTACATATTCATGCGATTATCTATTCAGCCAATCGTGTGGCAGCAGTGAAATGCATAAAATCATGCAAATACAGTTAATGTTCATGTCAACCACCAGAATGGTGGAAATTGGCATAATTGTTGGTGCAGACAGGCTGGTTTGAGTATTTCTGTAACTGCTGATCTCCTGGGATTTTCACGCACAACAAGAGTCTGTAGAGTTAACTCAGAATGGTGCCAAAAGCAAAAAAACTTCAGAGAGTGGCAGTTCTGCAGATGGAAATGCATTGTTAATGAAAGTGGTCAATGGAGAATGGCCAGACTGGTTCGAGCTGACAGAAAGGCTATGGTAACTCAGATAACCACTCTGTATGATTGTAGTGAGCAGAATAACATCTCAGAATCCACAACACATCGAACCTTGAGGTGCATGGGCTACAACAGCAGAAGACCATATCGGGCACTCTTGTAGGACCATAGTGTTCCTATTAAAGTCCTCAGTGAGTATATTTGCACTCATAAAATCTGCATGCATAACTGTAACAGTATAAGGACAGGCAAGGAGGAGGAGGCGGGAACTGGCTGAACAGTATACATAAACTTTAACTGTAAAGGAATTGATTTGATTTCAAGAAGGGAACATTACAAACCTGAATGGAGAATTAGAGGGATTGGTGACATCAGCTGATAAAGAACGTTGTTTCAGAGTCGGAGGAAGTTATTACATTTTGATAAAGGATTATGAAGAAAAACGTTTAACGTCCACTAATAAATCATACACAATTATACAAGGAACATAAATTAAGAAAATAAATAGGGTCATTTTTATTTCATCTTGACTTAAAGTTGCACTAATGGATGCCTTTTTAACTCTTTGTGCGTATTTTTTGTAATGTAGACTGCTGCATTTATTTTGTTTGTACGAGAATGGATTTGAACCATGCAATATTACCATAAAACGGCAACTTCACTAGATCCTCCTGTGCATTTGGAGGTTCGAACATATTTTTAATCGCATTTGAGTCATTAGTGTGATGTATTTTGAATGAATTCAAACTGATAAAGGTAAGACAAGAGCGCAATGCAGAACCACATGGGAAATCGACATGCTGCTTCCGAATTTTCATGTATCCTGAAATGGACCCCATCATTAATTTCTGCATCATTTCAAATATGTTGACATTTCCCCATGGTTCTACTGATCGTGTGCTACGTGAACAATCTCTGAGACATTGGTTCTGGTCTTGCGGAAACCAGGAATTTCAGTGAAGTTTAGGTATATGTTTGGGCTTTAGGTCAGGGAGAACAGTTTATAAAATATGCAAATATACATACTCACTTTTGGCACCACCCAGTGGACATTTTAACTAAACAAAAACAACAACATTTCAGCTCCTGCCACTGGGAGCAGTGTTTCAAATTTCTGAAAACTCAGACCAAATTTAGCTGTAAAACTTTTGACCTCCTGTCACTGAATTCACAGTGTGATTAGACTGGAGAGCAAGTGGTTTTACTGGAGGTGCTGTCCAAGGTGCTGAAAACA
Organism: Moxostoma hubbsi; assembly: GCA_032164185.1. Lineage (NCBI taxonomy): Eukaryota > Metazoa > Chordata > Actinopteri > Cypriniformes > Catostomidae > Moxostoma > Moxostoma hubbsi. The sequence goes on along the minus strand of JAVLUX010000052.1, from coordinate 7,696,540 downwards.
GATGCATTGTTAATCACACACAGGTTGATACCTGAGACTGTGTGACAGCAAATTGGTTTACCATGGTTTTCTAACTCCCGAGAAGCATACAGCAAATCCTCTGCTAGATACTCTTTCATAACAAACATGCCCGCTTTATGAAATCCCAGGACGTATGTCAATAACAACACAATCACCATAAAAGTGGTGCCTTAGAATCTTCTATTTACCATTTACTCTGGCCAAACCCAACACTCCTGAATGAGCCCAACTTGAGCAGTTGTCAGCTCATTAGTACAACATTCACCTAGAGTTTTATCCTGTGCTGAACTTTTGCTGTGAGATCCCTGACATTGTCACCCAAGGGTTGAAGCAACGGTAGGGATAGAATAAATCAAGCTAGCTGAACAAACTTGATTTGCTCTCTTTCAGTCAGTTGGCACCAAGCTAAACCAGCTACATCTCAGATCAAATAAACAAAAACATATACTTGAAGGTGGCTTTTATCTTCCAGAGATTTAATCTGGAATTTATTTACTGTGCATTCATAGCTTGTTTTGGTGATTGGCGGTCCTGATTTTGATGCAGAGGGTCATTATGGAATGTTTTCAAGGTCCCTGTAGCTTTGTTCTGAATGAAGTACTAGCTTACTAATGACTGAATACTGCACAAAATAAATTGTATGTTGAATGTGTGCTATTTTTAAAAGTGAAACAGTATGCATTTTCCCACGATAAATGTTTCTAACACTGGAAACCATTGTCAAGTTGAGATGCTCTGTTATATAACTGCACATTTGTATGTATATGCAAGGTTTTTGTACGTGTATTCTCCAATTATATCCTTCCTTAAAAAATAAAGAAAAAAAAAATCTTTACTACCTTGTTTGCACACTCAGATACAACAATTATGTGTGTGATTGCAGTATCTTCCTTCTTCCCATAAGGATATATGTTAGACTGGCCCAGAAGAAGGAGCCTAAGCATTGTGAAATTCTGTCAGAGAGTTCTGTTGTTGTTATGACAACTGTTGTGCAACAGAAGCTAGCCCTGCGGAACTCTGGCACATGGATTCCAGCATTACCATAACAACCCTGTTGTCGCAATCAGAAATCAGCATGGCTTAGTTATCAAGCCACTGCAAAGGTGATGAATCACATGTCTACTGACCTTGTGTGCTAGAACAACCATAGATTAGCATCTGGGATTGAGAATGTATTGGGATATTTTGCAGTTGGGAGGGTATACTGTTGATTGCTACTATTTGTAATGCATCATCCAAGTTTTCCTTAAACATTGCAAGTTGTTAGAACTGTAGGTAGTGCATGTATTTGTGACATGTAAGAGTGGTTGACTGTGATGGCCTAGAAGTTTCTATGCTCTAGTTGCATAAAACAAGGTGCTGTGGGTGGTTACAAAGGTGCTGCTATGCAGAAGCTAAAGTGTTTTGAATGTGGTTGTTACTAGGGTGTTCTGGGTGGTTGATAGGTGTTTGTTAAGGTGTTCTGGGTAGTTAATGGGTGGTTGTTAAGGCTTTCTAGGTGATTTCTAGATGGTTGTTACGGTTTTCTATGTGGTTGATATTTATTTATTGGTTTATTTGTATAGGAACTGTACAAAAACATGATGAAAAAAAAGATGCAATGTACTTAGAGATTAGCACATGCTAATTTGAATTTCAGGTCCCTAGATAGGCTTTTTCATTAAAAACTACATAAATCAAGAAATATACTGTAAACTAATTATATAAAAAAATTAAAATCAATTGATAAATTGTGACATATAGTATAAAAGATCATACCTAAAAATTAATTGAGAATTAAAAATGAGTACAGCTCTGGTTTCTTTTTAACAAGTGCTTAACCAATATTATGAAAGATTTTATGCCTGTTATTGATTTTATTTCAGAAGGTAGCATGTTGGGAACCCTTCACAGAAAAGGCACTTTGCCACTGAACTGTTCTGCGATAGTCAACCCTACAGTTACCATTCACTGTGCTCCTTGTTGTTCTACTACCATCCTGTCTATTAAGTAATTTACATAATACCTGTGGAGCTTTATTGTGGATACATTTGTACACCAATTTTATGTAGGACAAATTTATAAAACTAAGAACATTTTATTATTACTATTTTTATATTGTCAAAACGGTTCTCGACCTCCTCCTTTCCATTAATTCCTTTACAGTGACATTATACGATTTACTGTGGATTCACTTGTCTGAGTCCAAACTGTAATGCAATATAAAATAGGAGATGAAATCATTACATGCATAAAGAGTTGAGCTGCCTGCTTTTAAATGCTCTGTCTAATATATTTTAAATGATGCAAGTTAATCTTTATCTTGATATGTGTTTAATAGGGTGTTCTGGGTGGTTGATAGTTGGTTGTTAGGCTGTTGTTTTTGATGGTTGATAGATGGCTGTTAGGGTGTTCTGGTTGTCAGGAGATCTTGGTGGTTGATAGGTGGCAGGCTGTTCTGAATGGTTATTAAGTAGTTGTTTGGGTGTTCTTTGTGGTTAATAGGTTGTTGTTAGGGTGGTTAATATGTGGTTGGTTGGGTATTCTGGGTGGTTAAAGCGTGGTTGTTAGGAGTGTTCTGAGTGGTTGATATATGGTTGTTAGGGTGTTCTGAGTGGTTGATAGTTGGTTGTTTGGGTGTTCTTGGTGGTTGATAGATGGTGGTTAGGGTGTTTTTCTTGGTGGTTGATAGAATATAGTTGGTTGTTAGGGTGTTCTTGGTGGTTGATAGATGGTGGCTAGGGTGTTTTTCTTGCTGGTTGATAGAATATAGTTGGTTGTTAGGGTGTTCTTGGTGGTTGATAGATGGTGGTTAGGGTGTTTTTCTTGGTGGTTGATAGAATGCCGTTAGAGTGTTCTGAGTGGTTGATAGTTGATTGTTTGGATGTTCTTGGTGGATGATATGTGATCAATAGGTTGTTCTGAGTAGTTGATATATGGTTCTTAGTGGGTTCTTGGTGGTTGATAGGTGGTTTTTTGCAGGGAATGAAATTAACGTTTTTGCCCACCAGCCACTTAGATTTTTCAGACATTTTTTAGAAATTTTTTATTTTATGTTATTTTGTAATATAACATTTAATACAATTATATTATTATTATTATTATTATTATTATTATTATTATCATAATGATAATTTTGCAACATACAAATGGAGGCTAAAGAGTATACAGAACTGAAACGTCTTGTTCAAGGACCATTTCTGAGGCTGTACTGAATTATGATGACACACATGTCAATTCAACTAATGGCTGCATGTCTTTTGCCATGTATGAACAATGTATAAATAAAGTGAACCTTCAGAGTTACATTCACAATGCATGTCAAACGTAAACTGCTCCATGGAAATAAAGTGAACTAAACTCAACTCAACCCTGAGATGGTTTGAAATAATTTGCAGCATTCTCATAGACAACATGATTCTTGCAAACTGTTTTCAGATGACTTCAACAGAGAAGAAAGAATGAGAACTCTATGCATGCACATGTTCCATGAGAAAGGCTTGTGCTGTTCTCATGGGCGGAAAAGCGTAACTGAATATTTGAACACACTACGAAACAATCGCATCAACAGCTTTTCTTTCGTCTGTTCTTCAAAATATAATCAAGTGTGTTTCTTTAAATGGTGTCTTTGTGTCTAACGATATTTATTGTCATATGTCACTCTGAGACATTTGAGAAAAAGAACCCACTACGCATGCACATGAAATACCAGCATTTTCTGAGTTCTGGAACTTGGTTAGGGCTTTGGTCAAATCCCACACCCTGTTTCAATGATACTGTATTCCCTAGATATGGCTCAGGTCCCTCGTTTAATGGAAAAGGATTTTTGTGCCTGTTGAACTTTCAATTTTTGCTACAAATTTCTGCAAACCAAAACCTGTTCTCTCGGCCATATCTGTATCACTGTTTTCTAGAACATTCTGAATATATGCTGATGGCTAGTCCACAGATACATTTTTTCTCTGCTTAAAATCTCCAGGCTGCCCTTTTTTAAGCCCAAAATAGAAGGCCAATGTCAGCTGTTAGAGTGAGGTTCTTTTGTCTTGTGAAAGGCCACACTGCCTATTGATTAGCCCTCAATGACGTTGTTAATGGGGACTGTGTATGGCATGTTCACCCTAGCTGACATGAGTATTTGTTTATCTTTCTGGCTGGTGTTTGTGGTCGCACGGGGACCTATTGACTCCAACAGCCCTTTGTGGTGACAGAAAGCTGCATTTCATTCCCTACTTGTGGCCAAATAGATTCCCAAACTATTTTAGAGTTTCAGCTTTACAGAACCATTATCAAGCACAAAGATTGTAAAAAAAGGGAATTTGGTTTACAGGTCTGATTTATGATTCGTATAGAGATAATCACATGAGGTTCACCTACAGTGAATGGCCTGGTCAACCATTAGCAGAATTCATGCTGTGCAGTGACACCATTTACAACCAGCGACTGCTTCTAATACAACCATACAGATGGTAAAGACCCTGTCTGTCATTGAACAATGAATCCGAGTAACCTCTTTTATTCCTGGCCTAATGGTTTAAGCTAAATGTTAGTGGACATTATATAAACAGGTAGGGCTCTTGGCCAGCTCCTCAGTAGTCTCGATAACTAGATTTTTGTGTTCAACAATCGGCGTAAAGTCTGGTCCACATCGCGGTTTATTATGGATTTGCCATGAAACTCACAAACTTCTGTGAATTTACTACTGCAAAGGTTGCATAGCAGAGAGCCAATCAGAGTTTCTCAGTTAAAAAAAAAACAAAACAAATTTTCAACACTATGCATGAGACCGTCATTGAACGGACTGTTCCCTGTTCCTGTTTCCAGAAGCTTAGCAACATGAAATAAATAGAAACAGAAATGGCAGCGTCAGCCACTAAACCTTGAAATTATCGTAAATTATAAATAAGCAGCATACATGCCAGTGTGCATCTTTATTTAGCGTACAGTTCTTTGTCTCTTTTCTTTTTTTAAAAACCCTTCTCAAGGACATTTCTCAAATTTGTGTTTCCTCAACCCCCACCCCATGCTTCCCTTTCTCATATTACCTACATCTTTAAATTTCTCTCTTTCTTCCTCACTCTATTCCTTTTTTCCATCTCACGTTTCAACGGATGGGCAATTGCTTTGACCCAATTCCCAGCTGTCCCTGTACTAATGGAATTCCGTAATGACTGGTTTTAAGTCTGATTTACCATGCACATGTTAATGCATAGTTAAAGGAATCATTTACCCAAAAATGAAAATTCTATCATTATTACCCTCATTTTGTTCCAAACATATATGGCTTAACAAAAGGAGACATTTAAAAAAAAATTACTGGTCATTTTTCCTTGCAATTACAATGAATGGGGTCTGCCGCTTTCAAGCTTCAAAAAGGATGGAAATGCATCTTAGAAATTATAGTGGAGCATATGACTCGTGCTGAATTCCAAGTCCTCTGAAGCCATACAATAGCTTTGTATTAGGAACAGAGCAAAATTTAAGAAAGTTAAGCTGGGGTTAGAGGGTTGCTTGTTCACATAAACATGAATTCCAAGAGTGGCCAGATATGGTTTTTGGTTTTATAATAGTGCATCCAGCACATTGCTTAAAATACATGCCACAGTTCAGATGGAGTTTAGGCTATTTTTTAGCATGTTTGACCAAGTTCAACACATTTTGTGGTCAATAGAGTCAGAGACCACAAGTCCCTTTGGGACACATAATGTGCTAACACAATCAAACTTCCTTTCTCATTAGATTTACATCTACAGTCTAATCGCTCATGCATATGGAATGAAAAAACCCTTTGGATTAGGTATAGCTCTAGTTACTAATTAATCATTTGAAGATGCATGCTGTAGAATTATGTTAACTTAGATCCCTAGCCAGAAGGCAACGTAGTGGTTCCATCAGCAAAGTGGACACTCGATGTTCAGCCTTTTACAGCTGTAATGGGTATGGTTTTTAGAAATCTGACTATGGCTTTGATTGAGATACCATATTTAGCATTTAGCATCCCTCGTTCCATTTGCTGTTACTTTGCTAATACTACTATTTTATCACTTTTGATTATAAACCTTAAAATAATTATTTAAAAGGGCCATTTTGCAGTTTTACATTTCCCATATGTTTAAGACCCCATGAAATAAATAAAAACATATGTGGCCTTAAGTCTGTTTCTGTTAGCTTTCAAGCTATTGAAATGCTAGTGTAGGCATCAATAGTTTACTTTAAGCGAATATTTAAAAAAGGTATTTCTCTGGGGGCCTGGGTAGCTCAGCGAGTTTTGATGCTGACTACCACCCCTGTAGTCGCGAGTTCGAATCCAGAGTGTGCTGAGTGACTCCAGCCAGGTCTCCTAAGCAACCAAATTTGCCCGGTTGCAACGGAGGGTAGAGTCATGGGTAACCTCCTTGTGGTCGCGATTAAGTGGTTCTTGCTCTCAACGGGGCATGTGGTAAGTTGTGTGTGGATCGCGGAGAGTAGCATAATCCTCCACATGCTGTGAGTCTCCACGGTGTCATGCACAGCAAGAAAAGTGATAAGGATTGACTGTCTCAGAAGCGGAGGTAAAGTCCTCTGCCACCTGGATAGAGGTGAGTAATTGCACCACCACGAGGACCTAGTAAGTAGTGGGCATTGGGCATTCCAAAAATTGGGGAGAAAAGGGGTGAAAAAAAGTATTTCTCTTCCAGGAAAAAGGACTTAAAATATTGTTGATTTAAAATGCACTCAGTCAATTTGACCAATCAAATGCTCTCTCGAATGTTAATGTCCCTCCCCAGTACCACCTACGTCTGACTAGTATTAGCAAGTAGCAATTAATCGTACTTTATTGTTGTGATGTAAACTAAAGGCTATTGGCAATAATAGGGGTATTGATTAAAAAAAGGGACAAGCCCTTTGAAATGTCCCCAACTTCCTGTTTCAGTAGGAAATACAACAACACAGGAAAGCAAACTATAATCATCAAGCAATTTCATGGATTGTAGTTTTCAACCTGTAAATTTAACTCAAAATAAACTCACTCAGCCACTAAAAAAACAACTATAAATCCACTAAGATTTTACCACTAAAAACATTAATTGACTCAAACGAATCCAATGTAGTTCTTCATTGGTTTAGTTGTAATGGCCTTAGAACCACTTTCGGCCACAAAAAACAAAAAAACAAACCCTATGATTAACCCTCTAAAAATGTAATAATTGTATCAAATTAAGTTCTTCATTAGTGTGGTTGTAATGGCCTTAGTACCACACTCACCCACTAAAACCCACTATGATTCATCCACTAAATAATGTATTTATTGAATCAAATGAAGTAATTCTTCATTGGTTTTGTTGTAATTACATCAGAGCCTCACTCACCTACTAAAAACTCACTATGATTCAACAAATACAAATGTATTAATTGAATCAAAGGCATCAAATTAAGTTATTCTCCAGTGGTTTGGTTGTAATGGATGCAGATAAAAAAAATAACAAGCATGAATCAAAAATATATAAACACACTTAAAATATGATGCAAAAAAAGAAACAAAAGAAAAACGAAAGCCAAGTCATAAGATTTGCAAACAAAATCATGTGCTCTCTGACAATTTTGCTCATATTTTCTTTTTTTTTTTGTATGCTTACGCTGTATTTTTCTTTGCTTTTGTTTCCAAGTTCTGCGCTTGGTTTTCTAGAACTTGCGAGTAGAATTTCATGTAAATTTAGGGGCCGTTTTGAGTCCCCATTGGTCCACTAGTTCTGGATTGACAGCTCTAGCTTTTTAGAGTGCAAATCTTGATGGGTTTTAGTGGGTGAGTGTGGTTTTAAGGCCATTACAACCAAACCAATAAAGAACTACTTCATTTGATTCAATTAATACTATATAGTGGATGAATAATATTGTTTTTTTTAGTGGGTAAGTGTGGTTCTATGGCCATTACAACCAAACAAATGAAGAACTGATTAATTTGATGCATTTGATTCAATAAATACATTTTTAGTTGATGATTCATATTGGGTTTTTAGTGGTTGAGTGCTGTTCTAAGGCCATTACAACCAAACCAATGAAGAACTACATTTGATTCAATTAATCCATTTTTGTGGATGAATCATTGTGGGTTTTTAATGGGCGAGTGATGCGCTGATGCAATTACATCCAAACCAGTGAAGACCTACTTCATTTGATTAGTCTGATTCAATTAATACATTTTAGTGGGTGAATCATATGGGATCAAAATCCTGTCAAAAGTTTTGCATTCACAGATCGAAAAATAATAAGCATGAATCAAAATAATAAGCGTGAATCAATAAATAATAAGTGAAGATAAGAAAATAATAAGTGCAAAAATAAATAAAAAGCACAGATCAAATATTCTGCAAAAAATAAAAATACAGAAAAATGAAAGCAAAGTCAAAATCATGTTTTCCTTGGTTATATTACTATTTTTTGAACTCTCTGACAATTGTGCTCATATTTTAATTCTTTGCTTTTGTTTTCCAAGTCCTGCGCTTGGTTTTCCAAAACTTGCCAATAGAATTTCATGTAAATTAGGGGGTATTTTGTGTCCCCATTGGTCCACTAGTTCTTGATCATCAGCTCCTTCTCTAGCCAATCATTCGAAAAGGGGAGGTGACGTCATTCCAAAACGACCGCTGCTCAATCACTCGATGGTAGATGAAGATGGATAACTGTCAGTTGGCAAATCCTGGACAATCACAGTTCTTTTAGCAGGTGACTTTTTTTTTAAAGACTTTGTGGCACCCCTAGCCAGTCCTGGCACCACCCAGTTTGGGAAACACTGCACTAAAACACCCCTAAGAACCCACTATGATTCACTCACTGAAAACGTATCAATTGAATCACAGAATCAAATGAAGTAGTTCTTTATCGGTTTGGTTGTAAAGGCCTTAAGGCGCGGTCACACATACTGCACATGGCGAAATACTCAATGGGAAACCTGAATTGGCTTTTGGTGGCAAATAATTTTCCCTTGCAGATTTTGCGTGGAGTTCAAGTTTGGTAAACTTTGACAGGTGGATTTGCCGCATTGACCAATAGAAAGTTTGCCATGTTTGGCAGTGACCTCTGTGTGGATGGTGCTTTGTACACAGCTACATTGAATATTCACAATGAAGGATATAATTTTAGCGGCAAGTTTATTTTAACATCACTCTCAGAGTATAAATTGCAGCACTTAAAAGAGTCTGCTTGATCGTTATATTTTTGCTGGTTTCGTACACACATAACGTCCGCCAATGCCATTTTTAACCACAGAATTTCACCATGCAAAGGTATGTGTGACTGCATCATATAAGAGAACTGCACTCTTCCTAAAATACATTATAGCATCAGAACTAACATCGAGTTCCCCCTTCAAAATCCCAGACTCTTTTCACATAAAGCATTCCTCGTTGTTTATGCCTCTTTGTTGTCTTTTAAGTTTTAGTGTGCTAATGACCCAGATAATGACTCTCCAGAATGACAAATCAAATCTATTCATGCTTTTCACGGACAAAAAATTCCTAGGCAATGCAACCAGAAAACAGCACACAATCATTCACCCTACAAATGCACAGTCTTGTAAAAAAGGCCTGTCATAGTCTGTCAGCTGAAGGATTGTGTGCATGTGAGCCTGAAAACTATGCATTTAATTTACTGTTATCTTAGCAGCAGGATAGAGCTATTAGTACAAGGGAGACGTCTGGATAGATTTGTCTCCTTCCTGGCAAGGGGGCATATTTCAAATTTTCCAGAGCAGTGGGAGCTCTGGTAAATGTTTAGGTGGTATTATTGATTAGTACAGGATTCCCTGATGGGAACAGTGTGGATAAGCTGTTTACTGTCTCAGAACTAAGTGTAGGTCACATCCTTTGTAAAGTCTGAAGAGTTTGTTTATGAATAAGAACTTGAGTACCATGCACGGAGCAATTGTACTGACGCAAGTCTTTCACTAAAGAGCATACATCTCTAATGTAACAAACAGTCCATTGTCAGACCTTAGTCAAAGTACACACCATGGCTATGTTCCAAAACCATTCTCACTTAATTAGAACTTCATAAATGATCAATTTGGAGCACTCTACATAGGCAGCAACCCTGTGCTTCATGCAAATTAGCACTTCTCACGCAAAGCTAATTGATTTCAAGAGAGTTTGGTGTTGCTAAGCTAATGATGTGATACTTTGATTAGCATAAAACTACAAAGCACATATATATATATTGGATAAAATAGACCCACTAATGCTTCGTCCACCATCTTGGATGACCATGTTTATGATGCATTAAAATGCTGCATATTTAGGCAGCTCACTAAGTTTGGAACAGAGCCCATATTTAATTTGAAAAAGCATTTTGTATGCAAACTATACTGTACATGTCATTGCACCTTCATCCAGTGTGCTGTCTAGTTAGGGATTTTTTTCGGCACATCTTGTGTTGGTTGATATTATAAGATATATAACCTCAGCATCCAGGTTTTCAACCTGAAACCAAAGAAGAATAGATAAGACTTCCTATTGTGCAGCACTTAACATTGTTGGTTCTTCAACCATTTAATTAAATTAAGAGTTTTATCGCAGTTGTTCCACCCATTGTGACCAGGTTATTTAAATTGTGTTAAACAAGAAGCTAAGAGACTAATGTGGGTTTGAAGAACTTATACTAACGATTAGCTCCAAAATAGCAAACATCAAACGACATTAGCACAAATCTCGGCAACATTCTTCCCTGTTTAATGATAAAGCCAAAGCATGTTGGCATCAAAGCCAGTCATAATGGAACAAGTTTATATCTAATTCACAACTGTTTTATCTGTGATGTTTATGAGGTAAGAATATAGCACACCAGCATAGCATGTAGCTACTTACATACTAAATGTAATCAATATACACGTATGATAATAACAAGGGAAAATAATAAGGCAAAATTAGATTTCCATAATTCTCTAGACGCCTAGTTTCTAACCAAATGGTGCTTGATGATTTTGTCATAGTCACTTATAGTTAGGACGGAAACTCAGAATAACTTGGAAGAGATTCCATGACTTCCTGAAGCTATGCTTGTAGAGCATTGTGATAGCAACACCAAGGTCATGGGTTCAAGTCCAAGCGTATGTACATACTGATAAAATGGAAACCTTGACTGCACTGTAAGACACTTCAGATAAAGGCATCTGCCAAATAAACATGTGCAAATGTAAGAGATAGGATTTATCGCTTGTAGCTTTATCATGTTGTGCCTGGTTAGCACATAGTCTAAGGCAAAGACAAGGAGAAATGTACACAATGGAGTTTATAGGACAGTAAAATAGGACAGTTTAATGCTGTTGTCAACAGCTGTACCATGCTCGATGCTTACTCTCTCTCTCTTTCATCCCACTCTTTTCTGGGGTGGGCCTGCTGGTGATACATAAGACTGATGTGACAGCAACTGACAGGAGTAGCCCAGCGACTCGTCCCTCAAGCTCTGGGGGATGTGAAAATGTCTCCACTTGAATCGTTAAATACCCTCATTTTACACAAACTAAAAATCAGCTTGGTTACAAGGTCTTTATTCTTATGAAGGGTTAAAAG